>AYEL01082312.1:0-137370 GCA_000484575.1 Olivierus martensii | reverse complement strand
CAGTAGATCCTCATTTAGCATTGCCTCAGTTAATATTGTTTTGCTATTATGTTGTCAGGAAAACTAAATTAATAAATAAAAAAATTTTTAAATTTTAAGGCAATGAACAGAATAGCATTATTTTCTTACATTTCTCTTCAGAATAGAGGATAAAAGAAATGGAAACCTGTACCTTATTTTGTCTAACAGAAAACAAGGTAGACATATTTTATATAAACACTAACTCAAGTATACAATATTTTATAAGAATAATGTATTAATTAAACTATATAGTACACCAGACATTGAGCCAGATTGGCAGGAAAAATGCTTCAGCTTTCTTATCAGAGGAACTGGGATAAATTAAAATCCATCCCTTGGAAAATTTATATAAGGGATTTGTGCCAAGCTGTTTTATCCTCATCAGGCTTCCATAAGTACTGGAAATTTGTAATAGGCCTCAAGTGCCATAGTTGTTTAGTGATTAGTGAACAGTTGAAATCTTGTGTTAAAAAATTAACTATGGACATAACAGTGTGAATTCTAAGCTGTGTTTTTATTAGAAATAATTTTCTTTACCCGTAAGCTATGATATGTAAATGCTATTTAACATTTTACAATTAAATCATGCTTTTGTTTCACTTCATTTCATTATTGAACAGTATAGAAATGCTTAGATTAGAAAAATTAACAAACATTTTCCCTTTTAATACCAACCAAAAAGAATTAAGAATGTAATCTTGACTGATAACAATACACTTATGTGATTTTTGGTTTCAGTTAAAATTGCAATTTTCAGGAACCTAAACCCAAAGTTAAGGACTCATTCTACATAAAATTATTATTTTTTTAAAATTTCTATATAGTGGTTTTCTACTTATGTAGTTGATTCATATTTTGAAAATTTCCATGTAAGTTGAAAATCACATAAGCCCATTAATACTAATATATATATATATATATATGAATAATTGCAATGATGAAAAGAAGAGTTAGATAAAAATAATAAGCACAGATATGAAAGTTAAGTATTATAAGTGATATTTTTTGCATAAAAACAAATTGTTTAATTAATTTTTTATTCATGTTTCATAAATAGTCAGCACAAAAAAATTACATATCCAATATCTTTGAAACCACAAAATTTGAAATTATGTAAATTGGGGACATACTGTATTGCTATTTACAAAAAAAATTTAAATAAATTTTATTTCTTTTCAGGATTGTATTCAACTGGATATGACTTCATAAAATATTAAATATATTTTTTCTTAAAAACTGAAGTCTAAATAAAAAAAGTGTTCCATTTTTCATTTTATTTTTAATTAAGATCTTATTTCTCTAAATTAATATTTCTGCAATATCTGTACATATTAATACGTCTTTTTCTATATCAATTGATGATTGTGAAGTAATTTATGAGGATAAGCTGACCAATTTGAAAAATTGATCAATTTATCTTCAAATTTTCAGTTATAAATAATTCAAGTCAGCAATGCTGAAGTGATCCAGAAGTAACAGAAATTGTAACACAGTTGTTGATATAATCAATAATTATTTAATTATTAATCATTAATAAAATTTCATAATAATACTAAAACTGAAATTTTATTATTGATTATTAATTAATTTTTATTGCACACAAATCAGTGAGGATTTATACTAGAACATGTGCTGTTCTGTGGAAAAAGTTAAAAATATATTGAAGAGAATGACAACTCTGTTGTGATTAATGTTTGTTTTTTTTTTTTTATTTATTGATAAATTTTTAATTTTTGATAATTTAATTGAACATATTTATAATAATAAATATCACATTCAACATATTTATTAATGATTTGAATAGGATTGAACAACATTGGCTAACAAATTGCAATAGTATTGAATTATGGCAAATGCAGTTTTAATAATCATAATTTATGATGATGATTATTATTATTATTATTATTATTAATCAAAAATATTTTGAAAATATTCATAATAAAAAAAGATGATGATAATTTTTATGCTAGTGTTATTTTTATTTTAGTAAAATAAAGATTAAAAAAAAAAAGATATATAAGTGAGATAAATAATAAAGAAAACATTTTATACATTAAAATTTTTATAATTATTTATAATATCTAGTAGAAGACAATAACCATTACATAAATATAGACTTAATTTAAATTGAATTTTTTTAAATTTGAAATAAAAACACAGTATTTAACAAAACAAAACATTTGAATTTGCTGCATAAAATGTCATGGATTGCTATAATTTTTTAATAATTATAAAATATAGATTAAAAAAAATTAATTTTTTTATATTGTAATTAAATAAATTAAAATTTGTATAAATATAATATGATTGTATAAATATTGCAGAAATGAAAAGACACAATCTGTATATAATATTTTAATAATTAAAACTATTAACTCATCTCCTAATCATTATTGAAGTAATGATTTAACAAAATTACCACTGAAATGAAAAAATGTATAACTATAAACTATTGAATAATTCAATTTAAAAAAAAGGAAAAAACATTATATTCATTTCAGTTAGATTTTATTATAAAGTTTAACAAATTAAATATTCATAGTATAATATACTGCATAAACTCAACTTTAGTCATCCTGATTTTTATATATACCAAGAAAGGAAAATGATAAATTATAATTTTACCATTTAAGACCTTTAATAATTGATTTGTTTAATTACATATTAGAAGGTTGAAAGAAAAAAATCAAAATGCACAAAGCTAATTTGCCTCAACTAACCAGCCAGCAAATACTGATTGGCAAAGTCAAATCTGGTCCCATATGAATAAAAAAATAATCATTGGATATTTGTTAATTTATCATAACTATTAAGAATCTGATTAGAAATATTGAGAATTATCATAACTGCAATCCTGACACTATAATCTTTCAATATATAAAAGATTATACTAAATTGCTTGGAAAACAAAACATAGAATATTGTTTCCACTAAACAAATACCTTTCATTTAGAAACAGTGGGAAGATGACTGCCACATAAAGAAAGTGCAAGATGTTTTCATTAATTTGTAATGAAAAACAAAAATATTCTAATAGTAATCAAAAAGGTATATATATCTAATGAAGGGCATGCAGACCAATATTACACATTATTATATTTAGGCAAACAAAACACACCTGTTATATAAGCATATTTAGGAACAGCAGGATATGACTAATTTTAAGTAAATTTACTATTACTCATGATGTAAAGATTCTATGTAAAGATAATTGATAATGATTAGTGAATACATCAAATGACTTTAAAGAGAAATGACATATATACAACGACAGCCATAATTGCCCTTTATTAAATAAGACTGACAGTAGCACATTAGTTCAGCATGGAAATTCATCTTCTCAATAATGTAAACTTATAGTCATTTATTAATATTTACTCTTGCAAATATAAATAAATGACTATAAGTTTACATTGTAATTTATTCCTTTTATTCTTTCCTATAATGTAATTTTACATATTATATGAATTTACTAATGTTCAAAAATTACACTATCTTTAAATGATAAATTCTTTTTTCTAGCACTTAGGTAGGATATAAGTATCTTGTATAATACAGGTAGGCCTTGATTAGTGCAAGTTCGAATAATGCGATATTCGATTAGTGCGACTTATAAAAATGATACCATTTTTCAGTTAGTGCAAGCAAATATTCGATTAATGCAAGTTGTAAGTATAGACCAGTCTTACTAACAAAGGTCCGTCTCCTTTTATGATACCAATTAACAAATTAATGTTAATTTTTGGTTAGTAAAACTGGACGAGGAGCAGTCCAAGAACAGTCACTTGGCTTTGAAGGGGTATAACACCAGAAAGATGGGATTTTTGCCATTAACATAATAACATGTTTATAGATTTATCTAAAATTAATAATAATTTGATATTTAAATATATCTAATGCTGTATATAATTACAACTATTGAAAAATATTAATATGCAATTTTGTTAACAATTTTTTATATTGATATTGTACTTTATCTTGCATTTATCTATTTAAATGCATTTTTTATTGATTACTGTACATAAATTTTTTTTATGGAAAGTATTTTTATAAAGCACCAATTAATTTAACATTAAAAATATTAGCTCTGTTCTTTTTTTAAGTTATATAATATTAATTTAGTTGATTTTTATCATATTATTAATAACAGATGCTCCAAAAATGGCAGTATTGTATACAGATATAATGAAGAGAGATGAATTCTTAATAAAAAATAAAATGAAAAAATTCACAACACTACTATTTTATGTTTTAAGAAAAATAAATTAGTTTTGTGACTTTAAAAATCAATAAAAAATTGATTAAATTATTGCAAATTTATGTAATTGCAATAATTTAAACTCAAAAAGATTTTAATAAATATTCTGGTATCTAGAAATGTTCTTATTGTACATATTTTTATAATTATAAAAATAATTTAATTTAATTAAAACTCTCTAATTTATAGTACAGTAGATCCTCATTTAGCATTGCCTCAGTTAATATTGTTTTGCTATTACGTTGTCAGGAAAACTAAATTAATAAATAAAAAAATTTTTAAATTTTAAGGCAATGAACAGAATAGCATTATTTTCTTACATTTCTCTTCAGAATAGAGGATAAAAGAAATGGAAACCTGTACCTTATTTTGTCTAACAGAAAACAAGGTAGACATATTTTATATAAACACTAACTCAAGTATACAATATTTTATAAGAATAATGCATTAATTAAACTATATAGTACACCAGACATTGAGCCAGATTGGCAGGAAAAATGCTTCAGCTTTCTTATCAGAGGAACTGGGATAAATTAAAATCCATCCCTTGGAAAATTTATATAAGGGATTTGTGCCAAGCTGTTTTATCCTCATCAGGCTTCCATAAGTACTGGAAATTTGTAATAGGCCTCAAGTGCCATAGTTGTTTAGTGATTAGTGAACAGTTGAAATCTTGTGTTAAAAAATTAACTATGGACATAACAGTGTGAATTCTAAGCTGTGTTTTTATTAGAAATAATTTTCTTTACCCGTAAGCTATGATATGTAAATGCTATTTAACATTTTACAATTAAATCATGCTTTTGTTTCACTTCATTTCATTATTGAACAGTATAGAAATGCTTAGATTAGAAAAATTAACAAACATTTTCCCTTTTAATACCAACCAAAAAGAATTAAGAATGTAATCTTGACTGATAACAATACACTTATGTGATTTTTGGTTTCAGTTAAAATTGCAATTTTCAGGAACCTAAACCCAAAGTTAAGGACTCATTCTACATAAAATTATTATTTTTTTAAAATTTCTATATAGTGGTTTTCTACTTATGTAGTTGATTCATATTTTGAAAATTTCCATGTAAGTTGAAAATCACATAAGCCCATTAATACTAATATATATATATATATATATGAATAATTGCAATGATGAAAAGAAGAGTTAGATAAAAATAATAAGCACAGATATGAAAGTTAAGTATTATAAGTGATATTTTTTGCATAAAAACAAATTGTTTAATTAATTTTTTATTCATGTTTCATAAATAGTCAGCACAAAAAAATTACATATCCAATATCTTTGAAACCACAAAATTTGAAATTATGTAAATTGGGGACATACTGTATTGCTATTTACAAAAAAAATTTAAATAAATTTTATTTCTTTTCAGGATTGTATTCAACTGGATATGACTTCATAAAATATTAAATATATTTTTTCTTAAAAACTGAAGTCTAAATAAAAAAAGTGTTCCATTTTTCATTTTATTTTTAATTAAGATCTTATTTCTCTAAATTAATATTTCTGCAATATCTGTACATATTAATACGTCTTTTTCTATATCAATTGATGATTGTGAAGTAATTTATGAGGATAAGCTGACCAATTTGAAAAATTGATCAATTTATCTTCAAATTTTCAGTTATAAATAATTCAAGTCAGCAATGCTGAAGTGATCCAGAAGTAACAGAAATTGTAACACAGTTGTTGATATAATCAATAATTATTTAATTATTAATCATTAATAAAATTTCATAATAATACTAAAACTGAAATTTTATTATTGATTATTAATTAATTTTTATTGCACACAAATCAGTGAGGATTTATACTAGAACATGTGCTGTTCTGTGGAAAAAGTTAAAAATATATTGAAGAGAATGACAACTCTAACTGTTGTGATTAATGTTTGTTTTTTTTTTGTTTCTAAATATTGTTTGCAAATAAAAATTGTAGTAAATACTGATTGTATCACAAAGTACCTATTACTTCTAAGCTATTCTGTATATGACTTTCCTGCAGTATAAAATATATACTGCTTTTGTTTTAATAAAATTAATATTGAAAATAAGCATCATAGGACTAAAAGTATATTTGAATATTAATCATAATAGGATAAAGAAAATAAATACAATAATCCCATTTATAAATAATAATCCTACTTATTTTTTCATAGCAATTAAGAAATTTACAATGTTATTTTGGAAACAATTTATTTTACATTAATAGTAATTTAGAGATTACTTAATGTTTATAACTTGTATTTTTAATTGATTTTAAGATTTTGCAAATTTACATTATGTTCAACTAATAGTCAGTTTTATATATGATAATTATTTTCAAAGATCAAAATAAAATTTTATATTTAATAACTTTTTATAACTAAAAAATATCCAAAATATTGATTTAAAGAAATTTTATATCCAATTTTTGCTAAAATAAAGGTTTTTTCTTGCTATATGTAGATTTTGAGAGATTTCATAAACATTTCCATTTTCAAATTAAAATAACTTTCAGAATTTCATATTATAAAATATATAATAGAATTCCAACATTTCAGTGTCTACAGATTAAAAAAATATAGGATTATCAGACATTAGACAAAGAAATATCCCAACATATAGAGTTATACATTTCATAAGTTATATATGTATATTAATACAATTTATAAAATATTATTTTAGATATAATATTAAAATATAAAGAATCTGTATTCAGCAGTTTTAAAATAAGGAGGACTAGATTAGGATAACATTCAAAAATTTTGAAACTAGCAATTAAATTTTAAATTAGAATTCTACTATATTTGAAAATATTTATTTGTACATAACTTCTTTAACTCAATCCTTCAGACAACAATTTCTAAATATTAATAATAAGTTATTATCCCCTTATGAAAAAATATCATAAAAACAGAACTACATTAATATTTTAAAAAGCAAACAAAGTCATTATTCAGTATCAAATTTTTTTAAATGTCACTTTCTCCACATTTGATTTACCTAAACATGACAAAGAACAATATTCAGACAAACTACAAGGCAATTTTTGAAATGGAATAAATTTCTTATTTCTTGAGATATGACTACTATTATTATAATTTTTACTATAATTCATCATGGATAATAATTTTTTTGTTAGATTATGAAATGATATCAAGGCAATTTTGGAAGTAAAAAATACTCATTTTTTTATATTTATAAAATTTTATTGCGGTATTTTTCGTGGCAACATTAACCGCGATAATTGAGGTATTCCTGTATTTTATTTTCGATTATTGCGGTATTTTTTGTGGCAACATTAACCGCGATAATTGAGGTATTCCTGTATTTTATTTCTACATAATAGGTGTAAAATAACATATTTAGCATGTTTTAGAACATTTTCCCATTTTTCTATAAATATTTAATTTCTTCAAAGTTTTGCTATCTATGGATTTTTTCAAAAATATAATTTATTAGTTAGAGACAGTTGTACTGTAATTTATAAAATTTATATATAATATAAAATTGTTTAAAAATTTCTTTTAGAGATATATGTAATTACTCCTTGACTTATGTTTATCTGACCTCTGTAAATTCAAACTTATATAAACAATTTTCCAAATTTTTTTTTCTGTTTTTTTTTTTTTTGAGATATAGAGAATAAACATTTATTTTATTTTGTAATTTACAAATCTGAACATGTTGGTTTACAATATTTAAAAGTTCATATTACTTGATTTATTTATGTTTTGTATATTGTTTGTTGACCTAAATGTCACTTTACTGGTATGATATCATTCCATGCACATTGTCTTTTTTTTAGTCAGAGAACTAAAATGGCATCATAACTGGTATAGATGCCATCACAGCAGTCCACTATCTTTAGTGGTTTTTGTTTCAACTTCTGTAAAATTTGAGTTATATAAAATCTTTTGATTCCAATTGTTTGCATAAGTCAGGGAATACTTGTATATATAAAATTGAATTTAATGTTATATAAAATGTAGCAATATTGACTTTCTAAATTCAAAATACAATAATTAGTTAGATAACTCAAAAATAATTAATGAATCATTCAACTTTTATCTTCTGTTATTTTATTCTTAGCAGACTTATTGCAAAAGTTAAAGATTTAGTTAATCAATAGCTAATCTCAACAACTTTAAATAATTAAATATTGATAATTTATAATAATTAATTTAAAATGCATTTATTTCAGTTTAATTAATTTTAACTTTTTTTATTGATAAGCTGGAATTTTAAATTATTTAGTAAATGAATAACTTAATTGTAACATGAATATTCAAAAGCAAAAAAATTATTTTCAGAAATAATCATTAAAAATTATAGTTTATTTCAAAAATAACCCACTTATATATTTAGGCTTATTGGTTAATCTTTGATCACGAATTCTAATTTGTTTGTATTATATTGTATTTTGAAGCAAAATATATATAAAGTTGAAAATAAAACTACAGGTAGTCCTCGAGTTAGAACGATTTGCACTTACAAATCTTTGATCACGAATTCTAATTTGTTTGTATTATATTGTATTTTGAAGCAAAATATAAAGTTGAAAATAAAACTACAGGTAGTCCTCGAGTTAGAATGATTTGCACTTAGAATGGCCAAAAATTATTACCATAAATTTCCTAATTCAACTTTGCCATTTGCATATATATACATATATCACATTGCTTTTGTATATGCATCGCAGCATCACCATTAGTTGGCAAGCAAACCTTATTACTGTATCTTATTGTAACTCTATCATGTCCAGTAAGAAAAATAATACTACTGATGAAAATTCCAATGTAAAAAAGAAGGCGAGGAAAGCTTTGCTTAACCGTTTTAAGTTAAATAGAAACCTATTTTATGAAAATATTAAAACAGATATCAAACAAATCAAGAATTAAAAAAAGAAAATATTAAATCAGAAATCAAACAAATCAAGAATTAAAAAAGTCCTCAACTTACGTCAGAATCGACTTACAACGGAGACGTTGGAATGGAACCCTGTCGTAAGTCGAAGACTGCCTGTGTTTCAATTCCACTTTTAATTTTTTGAATAAAAATAATTGTTTCAATAAGAATATATTTTGTATGAATCAGGAAAAAATTTTAGAATGGCTTTTCAGTTTATAAACATCATCTATATTTTTTCATGCACTTACTGAATTCAGCTTGCAAAATACAAAACTTTTCTCAAAATTTCAGTTTCACATCTTAAATTTTTATATTTCAATAATAATTGATAATCTTTCATTTAATTATAATTCAAAGCAATAATAAGCAGTTCAAGTTAAATTAAATATTCTTTAATTCAAGATGCATGATCTTTTCTAATATATGATTATAAACATATCAATAAATTATTTTACATATTTTTATATTTAATTACCATATTGTGTATAAGCTGATTCTCCTACTTTAGATTTTGAAAATCAATAAAATTATATAAAATCCATATATAAACTAATCTCCACAACTTTCAGATATTAGAACAATATGGCATTCATTGCAATAAATCAATAATTTCCTTTATAATTTTAAAACTTTTCCAAATCTTGTTCACTACTGGACCACTTAGACAAACACCAAACTTAGAGCATTGAAATATCATGATATGTTGCAAAGAAAAGACTAGATTCTCTACTATTATACTATATGATTTAAGTACACTGCTTTTCCATATATTCGTTATCTTTACAGCACTTTTAGTTGGAGTATTATTATAAGATTATAAATCAGAGTTAAAGTTTGTACTGTTGAAGAGGGCTAGGATTATGCCAAAAATGCTTCGGATAAAGTGAGTGAAAATATTTAATATACAATTTAAGCATAATTTATAATCTTATAATAATATTCCTGCTAAAAGTGCTGTAAAGGTAATGAATTCTTTATAATATAATTTTATTGAAATGTTTGTTCATCAGAAAATATCAAAAAACTATTAAAATTTTTTATCATTCAACAAAATATTTCAACAAAAATGTTTAACAAAATTTAAACAATAAAAAAAATCAGAATCAAAACATGTGATGAAAATTTTGTTGCAATTGACAGGAGTGGAGAGCCGACCAGCACACATACAATCATTGGAAGTGCAATCTGATATCCAAAATTAACTGCAAAATAATCATCACATATTTTCTAAAAATTCAGAGCTATTTGAAAGTGCATAAATTGTCAAATAGAAACATTCAAGATTACAATATTTTTACTTAATATCCACTGATGATATGTATATTAGTGGCAGTTGTGTTTATTCATTTAAAAATATCAATTTACACATTCTCAATCTTATTTATAAAGCACATATATTAGTGGCAGTTGTGTTTATTCATTTAAAAATATCAATTTACACATTCTCAATCTTCTTTATAAAGCACGCAGTAAATTAATATTTTCAAATTTATTTAAATATGAACATTCACATACATCTGCATATTTTTAATACAAAATTAATATTTTTGTAGATAATAATTATTACCTACAAAAATATTAATTTATATTCAGTTATATATATTTACATTTTTTAACAAAAAAAAATTGAAAGAATCAATAAGATGATGATCATTGTAAGAAATAAATATGGCAGATTGCATGGCTGATATGAAGGCATGACAAGAATGCATTGCAACTGAGTTAACAAATCTTACAATCTTGAGAAAAATTTCCAATTTTTGATTACCTCATGTATAAGTCAACCCCTTCCTAAAAATGTTTGTTTTTTAAAAATTCCTTGCTTTTTCATAAATATATATGGTATTTTAGAAATTTTTGGCTGGAAAGATACCTATTTTTCAAAAGTAAACTGTTAAATTTTAAAATTAATCAAATACAGCACAGTCTCAATAATGTGAGTTTCCTTCATTTAAGTTTCCATTTAGTTAGATACACTGTTGTCAAGATCATTTTCTTTATTGTATAAGAAACTAAATTTAGTTGAACAATATAGTCATTATCTTCACAGTTATGTTTCAGGTGTATATAGTAGATTCTCATTTAATGTTTGAGTTAGATTCTTGAAAATTGCAACTTTAGCTGAAACAGTTTTAACTAACACCAGAAATTCTATATACCTAATTCTATAAGTTGGGGTTAAGTTTCTAAAAGTGCTTTCTTTCTGATACTAGAAAGAATGTTGTTTGGTAAATTTTGTCATTTAATCATTACTGCATTGTTTAATTTAATAGAATGAAATTTAATTTTAATTGGGAAATATTATATAGATGTTATGTCATGAATTATGGGAAAGAAACTTTTTCTTAAAAGACAACTTACAATTCACAGGCATTATGCCCATGATTAATTTTTCTTAATGTCAGTTTTCAATCATTTGTTATTAACAGTGCCATTTCATATCCTATTATATGTTGCCTACATCCATGAAAATTAACTGGAATGTAGAAAAAAGAGATAAATAATTGGGGCCGATTTCATATATAAATTTTTAAAGGATTCGGATCCTAATTTGATATCTATCCCCTCAATCTTTCATGATGCATAATCAAATCAATCATACTCCTCTGATATCTATCACTGTTCTCCTAGATATATTGATGGATGATCTTGTGCATAAAGAAAATGTTTGAGACAAACAACCCTCTTTCAGCACAGATCTCCAAAAGTCATTTCTTGTCATTCATTTTAAGATCATCATATTTCTCAGCTAATTCTTCTATACCATCTCTCTCTATATCAATTCTGCTATTCAAATCTCCTGCCACAATCGCTTGCAAAATCAATGCTATGACTTTATCATATCATTCAATTCACACAAAATTTATCTTTTTTCATTCTTACTCATCTACAGTAATATACCCAGGTATCAGAAACATCTATAGTTCCAGCTCCATCCTTATTCATATTATTTTATCATTCATTCATTTGTAGTCTAACACATACTTATCATAGTCATCACTGATATCAGCTTAGTCTGATAAATTTTCTAAATTAATTGAGTTATATACATTCGAAAATGGAAATTTGCCAGATATCTTGGTAGTCTAATTGGCTAAGGTGTCAGGATGCTAACACAAACTTTTTCGTTTTCCCATTCATTGGCACATTCATACCACTTCTTGCTTACTCATTTTCTTCATCCCAGACTATTCTCCTTCAATGTTATACTTTACACACTCAAATGCACACCCTTTTAAACATGTTTCACTTACACACGGTACATATTTGCATATCTTATTCACAAGCATCAAAAGTCAGAACAGAGAGCAGGGTAAATATAAAAATAAAGTAAAAATTTCTTTTTCAACTTAAAATCATTTTATTGAAGTGCTTTCAACTCTGGGCCTTCTTCAGCAATCAATACAGAGCAATATAAACTTTAGAACATAGTTTAGAACTCAATTCAAATGGTTCAAATTGCTCTTTATATAATCCAACTCCCTTTGAAAATATTTTATAGTAAAAATTCCTTGGCTTATACACAAGTATATACAGTATATGCCCAAGGTGGCCAAACTGTGGCTCTTTGGTACCTTCAATGTGGCTCCATATCATGAAAATCAACAGTTAATATGGAGCAAATACCTACTTAATTTACAAAATAATATTTTTGTAATTTATTTATTGTAAAAAGTAGTATGCATCTATACAAAATAAATGCATGTGAAATATATAGAAAACAATTTTTGAAGCCATTGTTTAGATTATCTGAAAAAACTGATATTGCTCTCTTTGATCCAGAAAGAAACTGATTGTCTCTCTTAACTGTTTGAGATTTTCCTAAATGGCTCATAATGATATGAAGTTTGGCCACCCCTGGTATATACATAGAATATCAATTATAATTATTTTAAATGTTTAAACTATTATTTAGTTTTATAAGTTTTTATCATTAGAAATTTTTTAATTATTAATGATGATGAATATTTAATAATATTTGAAAATATTTATAATTAAAATATTTAATCTTTGAAATAAAAGCATTATTATTATTTGTAACAATAAAAATTAAGAAAATATTTGTTAATTGTGAAAGAAATATAATTATATTTTACTCTATTTTTGTTTTTATTTTTATAATTACATTATCTATTGCATGCCATTTATCTGAAAATTGAAATAGCTCTCATATATTATAGATAAATGGTCAAGATGTTTGCCAAGCATCTCATGAACATGTTGTAGCCATAATTAGACATTCAGGAGATTTAGTTGCTATGACAGTTGTAACAGTTAATCCACCTCCAGGAAATGTAGATAAACCATCATTCAACCAAAGACAATGTGCAACTTTGCCAAGAAAATTATCAACAAAAAAAGGTAAGTGTGAAAGTAATAAAGATTAAATTATTAAGTCCTTTTATTCTAAATTAAATCTTGAAGAGTACTAATCCAATTGCATCTAATACATTTCAAATATAGCATTTGCAAATTTTTTTAACTTTTTGCAAATTGATTTAATTTTTTTGCAAGTACATTTAAACTTTCAGCTATGAACAGTTTAACAAAATAGTGAGAAAGAGTAGTGAATAAACAAGTATAATATTGATATATTAAAATGCAATGGTGTCACTAGGAAGTGCAGTGAGTGCAGGTCTCACCTAGTGACACCCAATATTTTCAAACATAAGTTAAAAAAATTCATTTTTGTCAAATTTTACAACTGTGAACCTTTTTTAACTGCTCACATAATGATACTGCCATTATTAATGATGATGAATATTTAATAATATTTGAAAATATTTATAATTAAAATATTTAATCTTTGAAATAAAAGCATTATTATTATTTGTAACAATAAAAATTAAGAAAATATTTATTAATTGTGAAAGAAATATAATTATATTTTACTCTATTTTTGTTTTTATTTTTATAATTACATTATCTATTGCATGCCATTTATCTGAAAATTGAAATAGCTCTCATATATTATAGATAAATGGTCAAGATGTTTGCCAAGCATCTCATGAACATGTTGTAGCCATAATTAGACATTCAGGAGATTTAGTTGCTATGACAGTTGTAACAGTTAATCCACCTCCAGGAAATGTAGATAAACCATCATTCAACCAAAGACAATGTGCAACTTTGCCAAGAAAATTATCAACAAAAAAAGGTAAGTGTGAAAGTAATAAAGATTAAATTATTAAGTCCTTTTATTCTAAATTAAATCTTGAAGAGTACTAATCCAATTGCATCTAATACATTTCAAATATAGCATTTGCAAATTTTTTTAACTTTTTGCAAATTGATTTAATTTTTTTGCAAGTACATTTAAACTTTCAGCTATGAACAGTTTAACAAAATAGTGAGAAAGAGTAGTGAATAAACAAGTATAATATTGATATATTAAAATGCAATGGTGTCACTAGGAAGTGCAGTGAGTGCAGGTCTCACCTAGTGACACCCAATATTTTCAAACATATGTTAAAAAATTTCATTTTTGTCAATTTTACAACTGTGAACCTTTTTTAACTGCTCACATAACGATACTGCCATTATTAATGATGATGAATATTTAATAATATTTGAAAATATTTATAATTAAAATATTTAATCCTTGAAATAAAAGCATTATTATTATATTTAATCCTTGAAATTATGGAAGTGGCGGTGGGTCGGTGTTGTGGTCTTATTAGGCAATGGCTGGAAGTTGATTTTAATTATAGCATTATTCCCAAATCCCAGGCAGTTCGGGAAATCACATAACGATCAAACATTTTATAAAATGTTTGATTGTTATGTGAGGTCCCGAACTGCCTGGGATTCTGACGTCAGTTGCTGACACCAGGAGCAATTTTTGTGTGATGCTCCAGCACTTTAAATGAGAAGACAAGTGGGTTTGGCAGTCTGAGGTCTGGAAATAGAAGGGAGATATTTGGAAAATAAAGGACACTACACCCTCTCCTTAACAAAACAAACAAGTATTTATTAAACAAGTACAGAGAAAAGAGCATAGTAAAAGGAAATGAGACAGTCAAATTTAGACGTGTATCAAACAAAAGGAGGGTGGATGCCAAAACGTTGGCATATCGCGGCCCACAGTAGACTTACTTGGAGAGACTGATTTCTGTCCCTGCTCTCTTGCTTATCTTCTTCCCTCTGAGACCTTTGCCTATCAGTGGATTCCTCTCAGTCCGGTTTTCTCTGCCGGTCCATTTCTTTCCTTTTATCCATTAATTGTCCCCGTTCTGTCAGCATCATCATTATACCTGACAGTGGAATTTTTACAGTGGTACCAGCTGGTCTTAGATTGGGGTGGTCTTTCCTTTGCTTTTTTTTCGGCAAGTGGTGAATTATGAGCATTGACGAAAGAAGTCCTCTCCATAAGTAGTGCATGGGTGGAGCGGTACTGTTAATTACATCTTCCCGACAGGAAGGATTTGACGTCCCATTTGCTTTTAAGTTTTACAATGCACTTAGCATGAGTGCATCTTAACATCTATTTAGAGTATTGAGCTGTAAAGCAATACAGAACATTTTTTTTAAAGAGTACAAATAAAACAAGAAAACATACAAACAAAAAAATTACATATTATAAAAATTTTAAAAATATATATATTATATAAAAAAACAATATGATATAAACAAAATAGAAGGAAAAGGGGAGAGGAACTTCCTGAACTTCACAGTTAGAAATCACGGATTTCAGAATTCATAAGGGATATCATTTATTGTTAGAACCTAAACATTAAAAGCCCTGCATACATATAGGGGTTTGGTAAGTGGTTGAAAAAGGCTTACAGTTGTAAAATTGACAAAAATGTAATTTTTTAACATATGTTTGAAAATATTGGGAGTCACCACACGATGGTGTCACCAGGTGCAGGCTGCACCTACTGCACTCCCTAGTGACACCATTGCATTTTAATATATCAATATTATACTCATTTATTCACTGCTCTTTTTCACTATTTTGTTAAACTGTTCATAGCCAAAAGTTTGAATGTACATACAAAAGAATGCTGAAACCGAGTATTGTAAGGAAGCCGAACGTATCCGGTGAGGTGACAAACATTTCGACCGGAACTGTACATACAAAAGGTTTATATAAATTTGCAAAAAGTTTAAATCAATTTGTAAAAGGTTTAAATATATTTGCAAATGCTATAAACTCTTGATGGTTATAACTGAATTTTAATAATATGAAATAATTTTGATTAATATTCCTTCTATTCTTTAGATAATATGTAGTAGATGGATTTTTATATGAAAGATGATCATAAATACTGAAAAATATAAAAAGTCTAAGATATGGTGAAAGTTTATAATTTATGAAAATTCAACGGCTTATAATAGGTTCAGTTTTGAACCCTGCTATTGTAAGGCAAAATGGTCATAAGTTGTAAATGCTCAAAAATAGGTTCAGTTTTGAACCCTGCTATTGTAAGGCAAAATGGTCATAAGTTGTAAATGATAAATATTAATAGTTGTAAATGATAAATATTAAATATTAATAGTGAGAAATTTATTGATTTCTCACTATTAATATTTAATAAAACATTACATTATCTTAATAAACATAACAAAAACAAAAACTACAAGAATCAAACACAAAAAAAAGAATGTTTTCCATATATCATATCATTGATTCAGAGACTTGAACCCATTGAACTGCATTGATCAATCACAAAATTTATTGATGACATCACTATCAAAAGTACAAGTAATCTTAAGTTAAGGCCTATCTGTATTTTTAACAAATGTTTTAAAATATGAAAAATCTGTAATAATGTATATACTTTTATTATGATTATAAAAATATATATCATTTTTAAATACTGTAAAAAAAAACATTTAATTTTTAATTTTACTTGATATTCGTTATTTTTTATTTTTCCAATAAAGTGGATATTATTGAATCAAAAATAATTATTTTTTTCATGAAAAAGATTTTGATTATAATAGAATTTCAATAGATCAAAACACATGGGACTGAAATCACCTTGAATTACCAAAACTTTGGACTATACAGTATATATATCTAAAGAAAATATTTGAAATATATTATTTTATTGATAGTAACCTATTTTAAATACAGTATTTATTATACAATGCTTAAACTATTAAAGAAATCAAAAAGATTCCTTTTAATATCCAAGAAAGTTTTTAACTTATTTTCTTCCAAAAATGTGATTGTTTCTTTGTTGTTATTATTCCAATACTGCAAAACAGTATGAAGGTTATAGTCATCATGTCACAATATAATTCCATATGAGTAACATGTTATAATTGTCAGCATATTAATGCATTTAGAAAACAACAAAGACAAATGCCTAAAGAACAACAATGCATTATACAATTCAATTAAATTGAATTTTATAAAAATAGAAAAAATGACATCGACTAGAATGTACTCACATTCTTGAAATTATGTTGTATTTTAATTATGTCTGTCTAAAACAGCAATTTTTAACCAGTGTGCATTGGGAGATTAGGGAAATTCAAAAAGAAGTGAGAAAAAATTGAGAATAAAAAATTGTCAAAATAAATTTCAGAAGCTTTATATTTTTTATAAAATGTTTATAATAATGGAAACAATAACAATTTAATAAAAAAGTTGTTATAGTAAAATTCAGAAATCCTGATCAATATTATTTCATAAAACAACAAGCAGTTAATAAGAACTAAAATCACGTATTTTTTTGAATGTGCCATTTATTTTTCATTTATTTAGCATTTGGAATCCATTGGTTTATGTGCCCAATTTTAACATTAATTTAGCCAGCATAGATGCCATATTGACATGATGATGACATCATTGTGTTGTCACACATTATTATGGCATCATTATTAACTTCAGGAAAATCTGCTAATTAGTTCAAAAATTATTAGTGAAGGAGCACATATAGACAGACAGCCATGAGCCCAATTTTACAAATCTCCATTTTCTTCAGAAAGTAGCTAACAAGAATTAGAATTTTAACTATTGAAGTTTTAAACAATCTTAATACTTGATTTTATAATGATAAGATCTCTCCTTTAAAACCTTTTCTGTTGATAGTGTGTCTTGACAGTTTTAGTACCTTGTTCAGTATGTTGTGAATTGAAAAAAGTTAAAAATTCCTGGTTTAAAAGACATAATTTTCAGTTTTTTTAACTCAATTAATGAAATCATAAAATTTTATTCATTTTCTTTCTAGATTTTGTTCTTATTTTTATACATTTGTGGTTTAGATAAAAAACAAATTGCTTTATATAATAATTAGTTTTTGCAAGTTATTCAAACTTAATGTTTAAAATATATTGTGGCTGAACAGATGATTGATGGATATTTGACTAAATAGACATTTGGCTGAATGGACATGTGACTTAGACATGAATTAAGACATCAAATTACAATTAAAAAAAATGATGTTGTTGTGTAAAAAAAAAAAAAGAAAATCGGAGGATATATGAAGATTTTACATAGAAATAATTTAAAAGATCATTGAGAACATTAATAGCCTCCAGTTAGCAGAGATATAATTATTAGTAAATATCAACTAATTGTGATCAGAGAAGATAATGGAGAATTTATTACAAGACAGTAATAATGAAGTATTTATTATGAGACAGTTTAATGGAAAAAGCAGTAATCTTCTATAAAAATTATATAAACTAAAAAAAAACAATCAAGGCAAGCAGGAGCAAGACCAACTAACATAAAAGATATTCTGGCAATATTCTGCATAAAATAAAGAAAATAATTAAGAAAATGAAGTACAGAAAATCATCATCAGAAGACAACATCCATATTAAACTTCTAAAGAAAAGAGAAACACCAATATACAGGGTATATCTTACCACCCATACCACCCTTTTTTTCTCAAAAACTTGATGAGGTAGGAAGTAGGGAGAAAAATTTTGATAACCAAAGTATATCAGAGAATCGAATGGTCATGATAAAAATTTTAAAGGCCACTGGAAGTAGGGGAATAAGGGGTCAACTTTGAAATCTCCAATGAAAACATATGCCGATTTGGGCATAATTGGATAGAATTGTGAAAAACAAACAACTTTTGTTTTGAAAACTAATTGTGGCTAGAACTGTGAAAAACAAACAACTTTTGTTTTGAAAGTTT
The DNA here is from genome assembly GCA_000484575.1 of Olivierus martensii. NCBI lineage: Eukaryota > Metazoa > Arthropoda > Arachnida > Scorpiones > Buthidae > Olivierus > Olivierus martensii. The sequence continues at coordinate 118,074 of AYEL01082312.1, read as the reverse complement.
TTTAATATCATCCACAAATTGTGAGATATCATGCAAAAAAGATGTACTGCCAATTGGGCTATTCAAGCAATAATAGAAGAAGAATCTGACAGAGAGCATCTATGCAATCCATGATGCAGTCATAAAGGGCTGAAACAAGTCAGGAAAGCCTTGCTCTTGAGTATGACTCCATGCTGAACTGTGATGGTGAAAGACTTGTTGCACCTGTGGTTTGAATACGACCACTGAGTACCTAATCCGTATAATACTACTATTTGTTGCTTCAGTAGTGTTCCGCAGGGTACACACAAGTACACAGATGTCCTCTGTCAGATTCTTCTTCTTATTGTATGAATATCCAATTGGCGCTACATGCAGTAGTATCTTATTTTGCATGATATCTCATGATCTATAGGTGATATTAAAAAACTTTCCAAACAAATGTTGTTTTGTTTTTTACAGTTCTATCCAATTTTGCCCAAATCAGCATATGTTTCCATTGGAGATTTCAAAGTTTACCCCTTAATACAGCGATTCTCGACTTTTTTCCCCAGGCCTCATGCATTTGTTTGCTACATTAAGCAGGCCGCAACATGCTATATCAGCAGTCGGCAACTGGCTGTTGTCATGTGAAAAAAATTTTATTAGTGCATCAGGAAGGATTTTAACAAATTAGGAAAATTCTAATTTTTCCAGATTTAAAAAAAAATTTTAATATCTGAATTTTTTTTTTTTTTGCATGTGGGAGAAGAATTCTGTGCTTTCATTAAATTCATGACTGTGCATTCCAGGCTGTAGGTTGAAATGGCTGATCTAGAGATTCCTAATAAAATATTTTGGTATTCACATATATTATTGAGTATACAGTATATGAATATTAACTATTGGAAATACAGTATTTGGGTATACAGTGTTTTAATATATATTACTGTATATATGTGAATCATATATACAATAATATATATGCGAATATCCAAAATATATATGTATATGTAATATATATAATATATATTATATATATAGGTATCCCTCGCTATTCATGATCTCACTTTAATATCTGAATTTTTTTTTTTTTTGCATGTGGGAGAAGAATTCTGTGCTTTCATTAAATTTATGACTGTACATACTGGGCTGCAAATAAAAGCTTGCCAGACCACAGGTTTAGAATGGCTCTTATTCCTTACTTCCAGTGAGCCCACAAAATTTTTATCATGACCATTCAATTCTCAGGATATACTTTGGTTATCAAAATTTTTCTCCCTACTTCCTACCTCATCACGTTTTTGAGAAAAAAAGGGTGGTATGGGTGGTAAGATACACCCTGTATGAGCAACTTACTGGGATATCTTCTGATTAAATAAAAACAGGAAAATTGGAAAACAGTCCTATTTTACCTTATATATAAAGAAATTAAAGCAGATTTGAGAAACTACAGGCTTATTAATCTACTGTCAACAAAATATACAAAATATTTACTAACCTCCTCACAACAAGATTGGAAAAATGCTGAATTTGAGTCATCCAAATGAATGAGCTGGATTCTGGAAAGACTATTTAATATTGGATCATTTACATTCCATTAACCAACTGAAAGAAAAATGCAAAGAATAACAACCCACTTTGTATAATATTCATAGTTGTATGGGAAAGCATTTAATTCAATGTCTACAAGGAAAATATTAATAAATTAAGAATAATAGATCACCAGTACATAAAAGTATGCATATCATCTGCAAGGAAGCAACAGTCATAACAAGATATAGAAAGATAAAAATTCAAAGAAAAATCTGTCAAGGAGACAATATCTTGTCAAAACCATTCACAGTTTGCCTAGAAGAAATATTGTGACAAATAAATGCAGGGCCGTGCGGTGCTATGAGGCAGAGAGGCAGCCGCTTCAGGCGGCACCGTAAGGGGGCGGCATAAGCAGCGAAATCAAAATACAATTTGAACCATTCACTAATTGAAAATCTTTATGCAACACTTTTTTACATTGATCTATGTTGATAGTTCTACTTTGAGCTTACAATTATTGACAATATTTGATTTTATTGTTAGTTTGTCTCGAGAAGTAGCAAGTGGCTGTGTTGTGTTTAAATCAGTAAATCAAAATCTGAACTAGCTAATAGGATCTTAAAATAAAATTAAAGATGCAGGAGCGCTTTTGGGCTGGCCTGGACTGCCCCTCTTCTGCTGCACAGAGGAAGTGAGCGTTAACTTAGAACCTAACAGAGAATGCACCATCTGTAAAAACAAGTGTAAATTGTAATTTAAACCCCGAGTGTCAGAGGAACGGTAAAAACAAACAGGTTGTGCAGGTGGGATAAAATGTTAGGCAAAAAGAGGCGGAAATAGGGCGATTACAGATACAAAATTTACGTTTTCACACTTAAATACTATAGTCATGTTGATTAAACAGGTACTCCCAAGCACTGGGTATAGAGCCTTTATCTCGAGAATACAAAAAGAAAAGAAAAAACATTTAAGGGGGCGGCATTTCGAAGATTTGCCTCAAACTGAGAAAATCTACTGCACGGCCCTGAATAAATGGATGAGAATCATAAGGAATAAACATCATTAGAGAGTATCTCACCCAGATTTGCAGACAACATAGTGTTGTTTGCCCAAACATTAAATGAATTACAAGAAATGCTAACTGACCTCAATGTAGAAAGTGTGAATATAGAACTACTAATGAACAATGAGAAGGCAGAAGTAATGTTCATCACAGAAATAAAGCCACAATCAATGATGTTAGAAGGCCAGATAATTGAAACAGTTGAATGATACAAATACTTAGAAAAATAATCACAACACAAAGAGAACAGATGAGAGAAATTCAACATAGGATACAATTAGAATGGCATGCATGCAATTGATGCAGCAACTTCCTAAGAGCAATAGGATACTAATATGCTTTCAAAGGAAACTCTTCAATATGTGTATATTACCAGTAATGATGTATGGCTACAAAACATAGACCCTTACAAAGAAAATGGAATAAAACTAACAACACTCCAAAGAATCTGTCAAGGGGAAAACATCTTGTCAAAACTATTCACAGTTTGCCTAGAAGAAATATTCTGACAAATAAATGGATAAGCAACTTACTGGGATATTTTTTGATTGGATAAAAACAGGACAATTGGAAAATAGTCCTGTTTTACCTTATATATAAAGAAATTAAAGCATACATGCATAAAAGATACATGCTTCACCAAGCAGGATCATAAAACCAATACCTGGATAAGAGAACAAATCAGAGTAGAAGACTTATGGTATCAGTTAGAAGCAATAAGTTGCATTGGACAGGACACATAGTGAGATATAATGATAATTGATAGACAGAGAAAATTACAAAGTAGCAATCAAGATAAGGAAAAAGATATTCTAGCTGACAATGCAAATGCTGGAGAGATGACATTAAAAAGTAATTAGTTCCTAGTGCATGCAGATAGCACATGATAAATACATATGGAAAAAAGGAGGCATATAAATCAAATTCTCTTTCTTCATGTGCCTTCTTCTGGAAGGTTGGCAATCAGCAGAACCACAATTGTCTATCTCTAGCACTGTGAATAATGTCCTCAACATTTAGCCTTATCCAGTTCTTGAGGTCATTCACTATCCTTGCCTTTATCTTCCCATTGTTCTTCTTACCTCATTTATCCGAAACTGGATGAAAATACAAATGCTGATAATTATGATAGCAATGAAACAATAATTTTTTTCTTTAATTCTTATTAACCCACCCCTGTAGAAGTGGCGTCTGAGGGACTCTGCGCAATCTATTGTGCTTTGTGAAAATTTTCAAGGTCATGCAAAAATTCTCAAAAATTCAATACCTTTCTAACTTTTTCATTCCTTTATTTTGTATTAATTCAATTTTTCATTGACTTTTTAGTTTCTCCATAAAAAATCAGTGGAGTCCTACAGAAACCCTATTATCTTTTGAAATTTAGCACATATTGAAATGTAACGACATTGCTGTTACTACTTATAGTTATGGGCGTTGGCCGCAAACAGTAGCTGCGTTAATCGCGCAGCTACTGTTCGGACAGCGTCATCTTTAGTATTGCAGTTTTTTGTTTTGATTATTTGTTTTTATAAAATATTTTGTATTTATATCAATTTGCTGTCAATTTACAATTTATTGAGCTATTTTGATCACTTTTCTTTATTTAAACTTTATTTATCTAAATTTCTTATACTTTAACTTTTTTCATTATAATAATGTTGATCATAAAAATTGATTGTATTCTGTTTATAAAACTTTTCTCCATTATGTATATTTATTTCACATTATCGATATTATGCTTCACAAACAGAATTTCTGGAAAACTTCTATAAATTGAAAGATCAGATTGAGAATTTTCATTTTTTACAAGATTTGATTGAATATTTTATATAAAATGATTTGTTCTTTCTTCATTTGAATAATTTTTACGTCTAATTTTTAAAATTTTCAAAGTTTTACAAAAAAAGTCTAGCAAAATTAGAAAAGACACCTCATACTAATATATCTATAATGATCCCCTGAATTTCACTAATTAGATCAGATCGTTTCTGAAATCAATATAACCAATGACACAATCCTCGGAATAAAGTAGGCTGGACAAATAATTTTCTGACTTTTTCATTCCTTTATTTTGCATTAATTCAATTTTTCATTGACTTTTTAGTTTCTCCATAAAAAGTCAGTGGAGTCCTACAGAAACCCTATTATCTTTTGAAATTTAGCGAATATAAATAAATTAATTCATCTTCAGAAATAGTATAATTTCAAAAACAATTCTGGAAGAAATTAATGGAAATAATTTAATATTAATGGAAGAATATGGAAATAATTTAAACTAAATTAATTCCGATTTTATTTACTGTATTTTTAATTTAAAAAATTTATATAAAAAACAACAGAATTTTTTATGAAACGTTATTTGAATACACATCTTAGATTAACTTACATTACCATTTATAAAAAAAATTTCCAAAGAATAAATTAAGACAGCCCTCGCTTTTGCATTTCACTCTGATAGATTTATTCATTTGTTATCGTTTCCTAAGAAACTATCAGATTTCGTGCGATATTTTTTGAAAATAATTTATTACAGTATATTGCTCTGTAACTTTTTAGGAAATAATCAACGTCCAAGCGAAGTGAAAAAAGTTTGATTTGCGTTCTCTCTGATAAGAGCCACTAGTTCGCTAGCAATCCTTAATCGCTGAATGAATTTAAATCGATCGTAATTTGAATTTATTTTTAACATTAATTAGGTGATTAATTAACAATTTTGAGAATTATAAAAATAATATTCATTTTATTTTTATTTATAGGAAGAATATTTCCCCCAATCTTCAACTTAGATGAGTTTAGAATCTATAATTTTTTGAATTTCTAGCAGTTATTTTTATTATACTTCTCATTAATTTTCATATTTTTACCTCACTTAGATATCGCCCGGTACTGATTATTTTCTTTTGAAAAAAGACACAAAAGCAAGCAAGCAAGCAGAAATGCCACAAAAAAGTTAATTGAGTGATAAGAAGTTTTTATATCAAATTCAGATATTTAATATTTTCAAATTAGACTAATATTATTTTTGGTCTAATATTACAGAAACCCATTGTTTTAAATTAAAATTAAATCTTACAATCTTTCCGACTATAATTTTTATAACGTTTTAATAAACTTTTCATTACATGCACGAATAATATGAAGCTAAAATGTTTAAGTAAACCATATTTTATTTTCCTAATTATTATGTGATAAAAATATTTTGAGAGTTCTAAATATAATTTTGTAGCAACTTGTATCTTAAAAGTGGTAAGTAATGAAAATAGATATTAAATGATATCTTATCCCAAGTGGCTAATAAATTTAGCAAGAAAAATTTTAACTGCACAACCTTGACTTTCATTCAATACAGATTTATTATCAATATGTAATGATTCATTTAACTTCTAAAACATTCCTCAACAGAATATTTCTATAGGAATTCCAGATTTATTTTGATTGCCAATGATAAGAATGTTGGTTGACGTAATAAAAACCGAAATTATTTTCTAAATTTTGGAAGAGATTTTCTAACAGCATTACTTCTATTGCATTGAACAGTAAGTGTCTGATGATTATTTCAATTCGGAAAAAATGTTAATCTAATAAAGGCAATAATTATTGCTATTTTATAATAAATTCCAAATTTTTTTTAATTCCATAAAACAAAAATAATTCCTACTAAATTGTTACTTAATAGTAAAGTTTATTATTTCAAAAGAAGAAAGTAATAGATAATTTAAAAATAATAAAACTGCATATAAATAGTTAAAAATTAAGAAATTAATAATAATTTATGATTATTATATTTTATATGATGTTTAGTTAAAGATTGATTTTGGAGAATTGAACTGAAAAAGAACTAAACTACTTGTAGAAATTAATTATTCCAAATGATGCATTGCTTAATAGCAACTACTAGTTTCAATCGACTTTGCATTCAGTTTTCGAAGGATTATTATATTTGCTAGTGACCTATATTCATTCTCAGAGAATAAATAATTTGAATAATAAAATATTTCCTATAGTAAATATATAAATGCTATCTATATTAGATTTGTATAAATAGATCTATTGAATTAAAACAATGAAAATTTTTTCAAGTGGTTATTTTAACAACGTTGTTATATTCGTTAAAAATTCGTAATTATATATGATGGATAACTTAAAATTTAATTGGTATTTCTCTTTCAAATCTAAATATATTATATTAAATATAAAATTTAGTTGAATTTTATCTCCAAAATTGTTTCAATGAAATTCAGAAGAAATTCTAAATATAAATTTGAGAAAAATAAATTCATTTTTGTCGAAATAAAAATATATCATTCGATCGTTTTTAGCTCCATAATGAAATCGGATGGAAGTGAAATAAGTATATCGAGGAGCCGAATCTGGATTCCTTCTAAAACGAGGAGAAATGGAATCCAGATTTATTTTTCGGATCCTTCCAGATAAAAGTCTAGCACGTTTCCGCCTGGTTAACGGAGATGATAATATATTTAGATTGATAACTGATTATTTGCAGATGTTTTTGAATTTCTAAGCTTACATTCAAAACATTTCCTGAATATTTAGTTGTCATCTGCTGAGAAGAGCGATAGCTTTCTATATAAAGGATTCAACCAACTTCCTTGGATTCGATACAATCTTGATTCCACTTCTCCAGTTTTTTCAGATGGGTCCAGGTCTGGTCCATCGATCTTTTTGTTATCAGATCCATCACGAATCTGGGCATAGTGGTCTCTGGAACAACCTCATTCCTAGTAATTTCTTCTTTAATTTTACCACACTTATATTTATTAGATGCTATAGGCTACTAAGGACTATTCAAAGTTCATTATAAGCCGCTATAACATAGTATTATCTTATTTTTATTTCGCTTTATGCCGCTTTCAAACTCGTGATTACTAAGCTACAGTATTATTTCAGAGCCACCACGATCTTCCATACCTAGATCTGGTTAACCGGATGGCAACAGTGAAAACATATTTCCTAGAATTTGTATTTTGATCACTTTGGAGGATTCGGGTTAAATTCCTGGTCCCATATCTCGTTTTTTTTCTTTTCGAGAGAGAACCAGGCCCGATTCATTAAATCCCAACCTCTATGTGACGGTTGATAGCACCGGAGATGTGGGAGGTATGTGATTAGTAGTCTGAATGCCCTGCCGTTTAATAACCGCCAGATAGAATCTATGAGACGGTTGATAGCACCGGAGATGTGGGAGGTATGTGATTAGTAGTCTGAATGCCTTGCCGTTTAATAACCGCCAGATAGAGGGATAAAGCCCCACAGGAAAAAACTCCCAGATCTGTTGGTCAGCTAAAGGATTGCTAAAAGAAAACAAAAAATTAAATAAATAGTTATATAGATAACATTACGAGTTGCTGCGATCTGGCACGTAGCTCTGATCTTAACCAATATGAACATTTATAGGATAATTTGGAACAAAGAATTAAGGATAAGATAAGCAGATTTTCTTCGTTAGAAAAAATAAAACTTTTTAATGCTTTAAAGAAAAAGTGGGGCACAATACTGTACTATCAGCAGTCTATCAGAAAGTGACATCAAGTAATCATTGTATTGATATGTTAATTTACTATGCTTTGATGTACTTATGGCTAAAGGAGAGCCAACATATTAATCATATCTTTTAATTAGAGATGTGAGAACACAAATTTTTGAGTCGAGTCCGAGTTTTATTTTTTATTATGATAAAAATTGAACTTATCTAAATAGTTCCTTCATAATAAAAAAATAAGTCACCAGTATTCGAGTCTGTGTCTAAGCTTTTTATATAAAATTTTATAAACTTAATTTGCTAATAGATTAATATATTTTTACGATTTTAAGTTATTGCTAACAATATAGCATTTTAATAATAAATATTGAGTAGGTAAATTCAACACTTATAATTTTGATAAGCAGAAGAATATAATCTGAAAGATCTTTTTAATAAAAAAATATTCTTAATTTTTATTAAATATAACAAAAATAAAAATATTATATACAGTATTTCCAAAACAGCAAACTCCATTATAAGCCCAATCAGTGAAATATTCTCTAACCTTGCTCTAACCACACAAAAAAATGAAATTTTCTAACAACAGAGATTTTAATGTGCCTGAATCATAAATGGCCTGAATATAAAGTATATTATTATAGAAAGTACCGGATTACATGGTACATCGTAATTCGAAATTTTCGGGCAAAGTCGAATTTTATTTTGAAATTCAACTTGATTCAACTTTCGACTAATTCTAAAGTGACCAGATATTTTATGTTGGAATGCGGGACACATCCAAATAACAATAAGAAAAAAATGCTTAACACGTTCGTGAGGATACCATTTTCTTAGTTCATTTAGTTGTGCGTCATTAAAATATCTTGGATCTATCTTTTTGTGTGTGTTTATTAATAGAAAATTACAAAAACACATACTTCCGATAAATTAATAAAAAAAATTAAAAACATTCTTCTTTTCATAACAAAAAATTAACTACACAGAAAATAACAGTCTCAATACAAGAAATATCAAAAATGACTAGAGCCTATATAGATATGACCATAAATAAAATGAATAATAAAAAATAATTACATTATTTATATGTATTTTTCGCAGACTGAAATTTTTAATACCGGTAAATCATCATTACTTGAAATAATATAAAATTCTTCAGAGAAATTTAAAAAATTGCACTTAACTTCTAATATTGCTTTCAACGTTTCTATGCTCGGCTGCGTTTTTTTTTTTTTATTTGAATTTTAAATCAGTTATTTCTGTAACAACTTCCATAAAGTGGATAATTGGTTAACGAACATAATCCGTTCCAAGACAATGTTCGTTATCCGAATTGTTCGTTAAATCGATCATCGATTTACCATAGGTTTTTATGGGAATTTGATTAATTCATTTGATCATCGATTTATCATAGGTTTTTATGGGAATTTGATTAATTCGTTCCGGAGACCCAAAAAGTTAGGAGGTTTTTATGGGAATTTGATTAATTCGTTCTGGAGACTCAAAAAACAATCTTTTATTTATGTCTTACTACATTTATTTATATGTAATAACAATAATATATACATATATAATTATATAGTCTTGCATTTTAATCTATTATGTTTATTTTTCGTTAAAGAATCTGTCCAATTTCGATTGCTTTTCTCTCTTCTTCAGGATTTTTCGAAAGTAAATAGCATTTCGTTGTATAGCTCCGCAGGCCCAGCCTACTGACCTCAACCTGGCATGGGTGCCATTCTAACACCAAAATATTATAAAATCTCTCTCTTACCTTCTTTAATAAATGTTTTGTTTTAAGTTATTTCCGAGTTCATTTTAATCGGGAAAAACTACTGTTACAACCCATCCTTACCCTGGCGGTTGCAGGTAAGATTAGAGGGCACTACTTAATGGCTTGTCCATTGAAGTAACCCATCCTTACCCATAAGTCCACGAACGCGCAAGGCCTAAGCCTGTCATTCCGTTAGGTTAGTTAAGCCGCCATATCCTCATGAGATATTTTTATCTGGCGGCGGCCACTTATAGAACTCATCACAGGCTGGCCAACACCATGATGGGGTCAACATGATGGTTGAAGAATGAGGTTCAATAGGCCGGGCCCGGACTCCTCCTGAAAAATTGGAGAAGTGAGACCTGGATCCTCCAGGATGGTAAGCCACAACTTTACCACGCGGCCATCCGGCCCACCTATCATTCCGTCAGTCCGCGGGTCACACAGTTTGTTCTGTGTTGTTCGTTATCCGAACATAAAAATCTTTCGCGAAAGTGTTCGTTATCCAAACTGTTCGTTAACCGATCACCCACTGCAGTATTATCATCTCCTCCAATACTTGTCACCACGGATCAATCTTGTCACATTATATGTAGAAACATTTGTTGCAATTAATTACAATAGCGTCATCTAGTATGAAATAGAGGAAATGGCAACTTTGTGCCATTGCGATAATGTTAAAAACGTTACATGTCCAATCAGGGACAGTTTTCATTGCGGGACAAACAACTCAAATCTGGGACAGTCCCGCATAATCCAGGACGTCTAGTCACTTTAACTATTTCGCACATTTCTGCTCTAATAAAAATATTTTTTATACATACAACTATCCCATGACTCGAGTGTGTATATGAATTCATTATACTATATATGAATTGACACCGATAATTGACTTATTATTTTCATTTGAAAATTGAGATAAATTAAAATACAGTATATATAATCTGAAGGATTCCATTAATATGTTTATTAACTAACTAAAAATTTTAGTAATACGTAATCAAAAGCAAAAGTTTAAATCGGTCTGCAATTACAGCATTATGAGAAGATTGACATAGATTACGAATTATAATACAGTATTGAGAAAAAGCTGATAAAGAACATCAAACCAGTAACGATGCCAAAACATAATTTATGAAACATTTCTAAAAAATTTAACAAATATATAAAGAACAGTTATTTATTGCTTAAGTTAACAGACCGTGAATTAGATGATCTTTAGATTGAAACAAATGATATTATCAAAATAAAAAACATTAAGTGAAACACTCAAAATTTTCAATGAAAGACCAAGACGAAAAATAAAGGATAACAAACAGACAAGAGTTTTAAATGCTGGATTTCAGCGACAAGTTCGTAGAAAAAAAGAAAATTATTAAATTACTAGTATACAGTATAAGTCTGACTACTATAGGAATAGATGAGCCATATATCTTCAAGCGACGCAAATATTTATGGTATTTATGGTAACTTGATCGTAAATCTTTTTTCTCAGCGAATAACATTACAGTATTTTTCAATCTGTTGATTATGACGTGGGCGAATTGAGGCCCTGCTATAATCCGCTTACCTCAAATGATGACAACTATTTGAAATGGCAACCGACAGCACGAGCTCATATCATTCAAGTATATACCCATGATATCATCAAATACTTTCCAAGAGATGCCATCTAGATTAGAAATTAGGTCCTCTCAAAGGAAAACCATAGTGTTTCCAGATAGTCAATCCGGCGGATAACATATAAAAGTGAGAATAAATTAAAATATCTTAAATTTCGGGCCGCCCTATTGAATTCATAAAAACTACCATCACATTCGTAATCTGTAATTCACAAAACCCCATATATTGATTTTCGTCCTTTGACCGCCACTTTTATGATTTCCTTTTGAGTATAAATTTTTTCAGCCAAATATATGAAGAGAGATTTTTCTCAACATGAAATACTAAAATGATCGAAAAATAACGATTTATAAACCATAAAATAAATATTGCAGATTTAGTTTCCCCCTTTTCTATTCCTTCGGGATGGAATTCCAGGTTACCACATTTTCTCCGAATCAGTTCAGTGATCCCTCAATAACATCTCCAAATTTCAGTTTTCTACGTCATAGGGAAGTATTCAAATTCGTAAGGATAGACACATTATATACACTATATAACGCTTATTGGCCATTGTGATTATATATTACTTCTGCAGATGGTGATGATTATATCATCATCTGCACAAACAGAGGAGCAAAGCTATCTTAAGTCTTAGTTCCGCCTAACCAGGTTAGATTAAACTAAAATATGGATATAAACGGCGTAAGACAAAAAATATCTTAAAGAAATTCATTGAGATTAATCCATAAACAGGAACATAAACTACAAATAAATCATTTTGCCTACGTGATGTCACATTATACATTGCTAATTGCTGTCCTAATCAGTAGTAATTATTCATAAGTTTATAAATTATTGCATAGCAGACATTCTAATGATATATCATAATACAAGTATGATATCATAAAATTAATTAATTATACATTATACGGGTCAAAAATTGCCGAAACTCTTTTTATAAAAAATCTATTAAAATTCCTTGCCAGTAAATTATGGATTATCAATGAAACTTGAAATTTTGCATACCTCAATTTTACAAGATATAAGGTATCCCTCCTATAACACGTTCTCCTACAATACGGTTTTACTCCAATACGATTTGAAAATTGCGGAAACCTCATATAACACGGTACTTCTACAACACAGTTTTTACTTAACACATTTAGAAAATTGCGTTTATTCTCCTACAACACAACATTTTCATTAATTTTTGTAAATCCATACTAGGGACATACAAAATGCAATCATTGGTAAATACTTTGTTAAAATTAGTCATAAATGCAATTTCGTTAATTTGCCGTGAGAGGACGATACGCAGTCTATTTTCGATTTGAAACTTAGAAATTTTTAAAATTAAAAATTTTTGATTTTTAATAGAATTCTTTTACATTACCCCAACATATATTGTTTTACATTATTGATATTTTTAGGACAATGATATAAAAATTGTTACTCTTGCTTCATTATGATATATGCTTAGTCAAAAATGTCTCAATTTGAAACTTTCAACAGAATTAACATTTGAATGTCACATTTAATAAATCAAAATTCTTTATAATTAATTAACTTTTGCACAAAACAACAAAAATTTATGAAAAATATTAATATATTTTACAAAATGGGTCCTCATTTAATGTCAGGGTTAGGTTCCTTTAAAATAGTGATTAACTGAAATGATGATATTTGAAGCTGATATCCTCATTGACCTACACACAATTTTCCAACAGTTGGGTTTTCTTAATTCAGTCCTGGTCCTGGTTGCGATATGCATGTATCCCTCCTATAAGACGTTTCCCTACAACACACATTTGTTCTAACACAATTTGAAAATTGCAGAAACCCTCGTATAAAACGGTATCTCTTTAACACGATTTTTACTTAACACATTTAGAAAATTATATTTATCTCCTACAACACAACATTTTCATTAATTTTTGTAAATCCAAACTATGGACACACAATACACACAAAATATTTGCTAAAATTAATCATAAATGCAATTTCATTAGTTTGCCATAAGAGGGTATACAATCTAATTTTGATTTGAACTTGAGTTAAAAAATTGTTGGCAATTTGAGTATTTTGTGTTCCCAACATTCAGTTCTTGGATAAAAAATAAGTTTTATTCTTCAATAGAGAATGTGAAATAGAAAAAAACTTTTTCATTCATAAATTATTTTTTGGTATGTCTTAAGGAAATGATTGTTTTGTAGCAGGTTAGATTACAGATTTTGTAAAGTGAGCAGAAAATATACAAACTTTAAATGCAAAAAAAGTTCAGAAAGTGAAGTTGATATTGTTAAAAAAAAAAAAATGTTCTCATTTTAACTGAACAGTAGTAAGGGAGATAAAATTATTAAATGAATGTTACATAGGCTGTATACTTTTTTCTTTCTTTTTGTTTTGCATATATTGTTTTTTGGGATCCTACTTATATATATCTTTCTTTCTTTATGTTTCGTGTTATTAATATTCTTAATAAAAATTATTTGTTTTTAATTGGTTTTGGAACATAACTCTCTTTTTTTGTATTGGCTCCAGGTCTCATATAATATGGTTTCACACAAGTCAGTGTTTTTTAGAAACTTATTTACTGTTTTACGAGGGATATCTGTAGTTTAATTAATGTGTTATTCATACCCAATATTATATACTTGAATTGGTGCTCATATAAAATATGGCTACTTTGTTTTCTATTAGATTATGGGTTTTATTTTGTTTTCTCTCTATTATGAAATGAAATGTAAAAAAATAGATGTTTATTATATTTCTCTGTCTGAAAATTTTTACTTTTTTAATTAATTTAATTTTTACTAACAATATAATAGCAAAATAATATTGAGGCAACATTAAACAAGGACTTACTGTATTGTTAAATAATATGCCAAATGAAAAGTATAATCTATTTATTTATTATTATGTAAATATTCATGGAAATATAATAACATTGTTATGATTGCGTTAATTGTCGCCATTTGAGTATTTTGTGTTCCAGTTCTTGGATAAAAAGTATGTTTTTATTCTTCAATAGAGAAATGTGAAAGAGAAGATATTCTCATTTTTAATTAACAGCGGTAAAGCAGATATAATTATTAAATCAATGTTATACAGGCTGTATACTTTTTTCTTTTCTTTTGTTTGATGTATATTATTTTTTAGAGTCTTACATACATATTTTTTCTTTCTTTATGTTTGATGTTATTAATATTCTTAATAAAACTTAAGTTTCTTATGTGGAATTAAAGAAAGTTATTTACAGTATTTTTTTATTGGGTTTGGAACGCATCTCTCCTTTTTGTATTGGCTCTGGATCTTATATAACACGGTTTCACACAACACGCTGTTTTTCAGGAGTATTATAGGAGGGATACCTGTACATTAATTTTTTGGACTCTCTCTTCAAACATCAAGAGAATAAATCATTTGGTTTATCCACGTGACTATATCTCAAAGGAATCTATTCCACAACAATTAAAATACTACTTAAAATGAGCATATAAAATAATGCATACTTCAATAAATTTTACAAAACATAATATTCAAAATTGCAATAAAATGAATATCATTCTACACAATGTCATGTTGTGACCTGTGATGATGCCACTAAGAAATAAAGATGAAAATCACCCCCTTTCCGGATTAAATTAGCTTGAATTACGCCATTGAATCATATTAAAACTGGCCGCCGCCAAAAGTAACAAAGCCCACTATAAATCTATAATACTCTGACAATAAGCATGGTGGGATTAACTCTGGGCTCAGATCTGTCCTGAAAACTGTAAATGTGAGATCGGAATTGAATCCGGAGTTCAAAGATGATAAGCGATTGCGTTATATGGATGCAATTATGAAAATAGATGACACTAATCTAAGTGTCCGAAGCGGAGATTCGGGAATCGTTCCAGTAGACGGATTTCGGTTAGGTTAGGTGGGCTAAGCCACCATATCACACGAGGGATATGCTGAATCTGGCGGCGGCCACTTAAAGAGCCCATCGCAGGTTGGCCAACACCAATGATGGGGTCAACCGGATGGTTATAGGATGGGATTCAACGGGCCGAGCCCGGACCCTTCCTGAAAAACTGGAGGTGTGGGACCCGGATCCAAAAAATTCCATAAGGATTTTTTTAAATAATCTTTAATATATGCATCTAATGTTTACTTTAATGTTAAAAATCAGTAGATGGGAGACACTCCCGGTATATCAATTTATTTTTAGGATGATAAAGGAATTTTCAAAATAAAATATTGCATTCTCAAATTAATTTGTCATTAATAAATTTTTATTACTATTAATTTAAATATGATATTAGATTTATAAATAAATGCAATTAAAAACCGTTCATTTTTGAAAACAGTGATTTTAAAAAGTCAAAATAAAACAAGAGGAAAATTATTTAAATAAAAATAAAATCCAAATTTAAAACCGAAATAATCAAATCGAAAATTTTCCAAGCTATAAAACTTCTAAAGGCTAAATTGCAACACTACATAGAGAATAATATTTAAATATTATATTGTGTACAAGTAAACTACCTATTAAACGAATTAATCAGGAAATTAATTTCCAGGGATAATCCTGCAAAATAGAGTTCGGAAGAATTTGGAGCGTGCTGATTATTATTATTGTTATGAAAAATTCGGAAATTTGTCATCCCTAAGTTTATTTGATAAACATATTTATAAATATCATACATCATATTTCATTCAATTATCCAAATCTATTTATATATTATGTCAATTTTACCAGCAAGGCTATTCAAAACTTAAAGTCAGGGAAATAATTTCATGGCAGATAAGATGATGTAAGGGACTTTTGCGCCAGCAATTCATTAAGTGAATTTTATGTATAGCAGGATTTATGATTCAGCATTAAAACAGCAATCCTGTTGAGAATATTTTAAATTAATTTTCATGAAATATAATAGGATCCTATTATCCGGACAGCGGATTAACCAGGTTAACTGCAACCGGAAGTATTATTCAATTATCGATTTTTTATCTTAAATGTGATATCTGAAAGATTTTTAAACGCCCCAGATACATTTCTTTATTATATCTCAGATAACTGGGATCGAAATTGGAAACAAAATTATAAATATTGCAATAATTTCTTGCCGAAAATAAATTGTTTCATTTTTCAATAAATAATTGAACATATATATGAACAGTATTTATGCAATTTATTTTTATTATTAAATGCATATTGATCATAATTCAGATTTTTAAATAATTTCGGGTATTTTTGCAGATTATCTGGGAAAATTAATTTCCCGATTACTCTGATTAATCGGAGTCTATTGTATTGGCATAAGGCAATGCTGCTGTTTTTTAATGTTGTCTCCCCTTCATTCCTACGGGCTTTGTCGCCAAATCCCAGAAAACGAACATTCGCTACCCAATCAGCAAACATAACAATATTTAGATGATTTTTCTTGTCATAATCAAAAATAATTCAGATTTAAATAATCGCACAAAAATTTATAATATAGGCCAATGCTTTCAAAATATGAACTGCAACTTCCTTGACGATGTAAAGGTTCCTCGGAGCAATCGGGGAAAAAAAAAAAAAAAAACAGAAATATGCGTTTTGATAATGCCTAAATATATACAAAAAGTAGCAAGACAATGCAACACTAAATTATAAAATCTACAATTTAATAGAAAAGTACTTAATATAAAAATGATTTTAAGATTCATATAAAATAAATTTTTATGTCACAACTTCAAAATTTTTAATAGTCATTCTCAAATTAAAATACAGTAATTGAGAGATATTGATATAGGCATATATGCTATTTCCATTGCATATATATATAAGAAAAAGAATAATTATGTAAAATGACTTTTTCCCTGAAACATATCTGAGAGGACCTTCGAACCGATGGTGGCGGCTTAAAGAGGTTTGACTGTATATATATATTTTTATTGTTTAATTTTTCCTCTGAATAAATTGTTTGAAGCAATATTTAAATTGTAAATGAAAAAGTAAATAAATTACCATAAAATAAAAAAATGTGTAAAGAAATGTTTCTTTACTGATAGAATAAAAAGTTGGCAATAAAAGTGCCAGTATACAATTTATTAACAGTTTAAATATGTGCGTAGTAAAATAATCATTATGTATTTGCTAATTGGTTTGAACTGTCGCAGACTGCACAAATTTAAACAGTGTAATGTAAATGCATATTTTATCCTTATCTGCTGATATTTATATACAGATATTCTAGAAATAATAAAGTAAAAGAATAAAAATTCTTTTATACATTGTTTTACAACAATGCATAAAAGAAAAGAATTTTCATTCTTTTTTACTTTACAAATTTATAATTCTTTATAATAATTTATAACATGGAACCTCCTATAATATAACTGAAATTATATATGATCTAAAGCCCTTTTAAGTGAAAAATAAATTTAATTTTTAAAAGCTGTTTTCTATATTTTTTAAATTATAGACTAAAACTAAATAGTGTCTCTAATATATAATTTTTTTCAAAACTACTACATTATTAATATATAAAACAATCATATTGTTTTCTTAATTTATTTTAAATATAACTTTAGCATTATTGCAAAGTTATTTTTGAAAAAAAAAAAATTATTTGAAATATTTTCTTAGCACTGAAGATCCTATTAAGCTGTTACCTTAATAAAGAAAGAATAGAATATTCTAAAAACATCAGGATAATCTTTTGAAAATGACATTGTTTTGAAATACTATTAAAAAAAAAAATTATATTACTAGTAATGTTGATATTTAAAAAAAATGCTCACACGTATATCTATATTAATTTTAATTATTGAATTTGAGTGTAATGATGATTAGTTAATTACTTTTTATTTAGCACAGGTGGTAAATAAAAAGTCATTAAAACTAATAATCCTAAAACAAACTGCTTAATACGTATAGCACTGAAATAAATAAATATTTTTATATGAAATCATCATTTCCATATATAAAAAAACTGAATCTTGCTCCATCAAATTAAATAAACTATCAGTATTTCTCTTAGTAAAAATTTCTATTTGCTTTGCAATAGAATATTCCTATGATGTATAATCTTCATTATCTTAACATTATCCAAGTATAACTTTCAACAGTTCTCTAACATTGGCTTTGTAAAGGTATGCTAAATATTTTTATATTATTTTAATAGGTCCATTTATCTTACTATATTTAATACACATTTATATAGTATCATTATCAAAGTTTTAGACAGATATTTCATACATGCTGAAAAAAACATGGTTTTCATAACTAGTCCTTGTTTAAACAAATAATGTAAGGGCTGGTTGCATGACTTTCAATTTAATCTGCAGAATAACTTTAACCCATTCAAAAATCTAAAGATTAAGTACAGAGTATTGCATGAGGCGTAAGTTAGCTATGGTTAGCTATCAGCCAGATAGCATGAAGATTGTTACTGTGCATGCACTTTACCCCATAACAACTCATTTGAATATAAAGGTGCTGATAGTTATTTATTATTTTTGAATATTTGCAGCCAGCTTTTAGTTAATTATTTTTAAAAATATTCATCAAATACTGTATATGTATAATTAAGCAAATATTAAAATAATATCCAAATATTTTGCTATAATAGGCCTAAAATGTAGATTTGAAAGTTTATGTCTGTGTTTCTAGTTTATTATTTATTCTTGTAGATCAATATATGTGGTTATAATACACACTGCTTAGTGTATATATAATATGTTAATAACAATTTACTTTATAAATTTTAAATAATGTAATAGACTATTTGTAGCCAATGAAACTATCAAAATTTTAAATAATGTAATTTTGGTATATTAAAAAATAATCATTTAATAATAATAAATAAAACAAAAGATAAATGAAATATGCACTTTATAAATAAAATGCATATTTCACTTATCTTTGACATTAACTATAAAACTGTTGGTTTCCTTTAATTAAACTAAATCTCACATGAAAGTTATCATTGTGAAGGATAAATGGATCTATTTTTTATTTTTTCAGAAATATTAGTTCTGGATTGAGAGAAATATAATTCAAATAATCTAAATCGAGATTATTTTCTGTTTTGGATTCAGAGCTGCTGCATTCCACCATAATGTTTTGCTGGATAATCTGTAGAATAAATTTTAACTCTCCCAAAATCGGCTGGTTAAATTTGTTGGTAGTTTATCCTAGAGATTTGACATTGTACAACCTTCAAGCGAAATCTGTAGATTAAAACCTGTGTTTTAACCTGCAGAAGCATGCAACTGACCCTTAACCAGCTAAATTAATTTCTAGATTAAAATTTTTGTACTAAACTATATTTTAATATCTAATTGATTTACATTATGGTGCCAACTATCTATTAGATTAATAATAATTTTAATGCCTCAGATAATAAATTGATTATTTAGAATTAAAAAGTACACTCCTTTGTTTAGCAAATAAGATATGTAAGAAAATTTAATATTTTGATAATATAAGCTAGTAATCTGATGATAAATGGTCTGTTTTTGACATTTTGAGAAATGGTAGACATGATTCCAAACAGTATTTGTGGATTGATATGGAATCTCTGTCAGAAAAATGGATAATGAAAATGATGAAATGCATCATATAAAAGGAATTTTAATGCTAGATTAGAATCTTAAATATATCACTATAAAGAAAATATATAATTTGAATGTTTGAATATAAAACTTGAAGATGGTACACTGTATCAAAAACTTTAGTTTTTTTAAGTGTTAAATAAAAACTTTATCATTATTCTCAACTGCAATAAGTGCTTAAATGTATGATTAATAGCATAGTTAAAGAGTTAAAGCAGGTAATTAGAATATGCAGAAAATATATATCACATTAAATAATAAAGCCAATGAAATTAACATCAAAACAACTTTAGATAAATGCTAATATTATGGAAAGTTTCAAATATTATATATTAATAGAATATTATTCAAAAGAATGTTCTAATGTTCATTTCGAATATTCTGTTTATTATTATTATTAAGATAATGGCTGATGAGGGGTCTGAATACTTTGAAAATATACCTAAGTAAAATTCTTTCTTAAAAAGTGAATATTGTTATAATGCTCAGTTTTTTTAAATAGAACTATCCCTAATTCATTGTAAATGGATTATATTATTAATTTTATTAATAAAATAAATGATAGTTATTAAATTTATTTTAAAGAATTCTCTTGAATAGACTAATGAAAATTATAAATTGAAGTTATCAAGACTACATAAATCAGTTTTTGTTAGCATTTGTGGCATTATTATTATAACACGTATTAGCATAGTGGGATTATATGAACTTCATAATCACAATGTTTTCAAATTAAATCAAAAAAAAATTTTCTTCATATAAAATAAAAATTTTTTTGTATGAAAAATTCACAAATTGGTAGTTTATGTATATTTTTTAGAGAAAATTTTTATGAAAGAAACATACATAAAAATTATTATAGATTATTTTATAAATATATATTTTGTCAGTATTTAAGTCAAATAAAAAATTTTATATTTATGCAATATCTCAAACCAGCAATATTTCAGGAAATTATTGTGAAAACAATTTTGATACAAGTGTAAAAGTACTTTCCTAAACATCTGTTTTAAATAAAATAAATCTAAAGTCATACAATAGGTCCCCTATTTACACAGTTAATTCATTCTTGAAATTTCCAAGCAAATTGAAAATCATATATGTCCAACAATGCCTAAATTCTATATAGGAAACTTCTTTATAACACAATACTTGTACAACATGATTAGAAAATTGGTAATCCTTGCACAGCAAGGCATTTAAAGAATGTGATTTCACTCTAGCATGATTTAAAATTTGCAATAAATCTTAATTTCATATAATATGATTTTGAAGTATACAAGATTTTATAAGAACCTAACTACCATATTATACAAGGGTTACCTGTACATATAAATATGTGAATTAATAAAAGAACAATTAAATAAAATTAATGAGCACAGGCATAAAAATTTATAAAAGATAAATTGTTTTATATATTTTTGCTTGCATTTTATAAATAATTAAATTTTTATCTTCAGCTTTTGCTAGTCTTTTATTTTTAATCATTTCTGAAATAGTGTAAATCAGGGATCTACTGTAATCATATTGATAATTCACAATATAGATAACTATGATCTTATATGCATTTCCATCTTCTGGATAAAGTTTAAAGAAATGTTGCTATACTTTTAAATTAAAAATTAATTATACAATAGAACCTGAAATATTAATTCCTATTGAGAGACACTACAATACTCTTAATGACAGTAAAAGTGTAAATTGGTTAGATAAGTAATTCTTGGCCAAAATACATTAATATCTAATATAGAATATTTGCATGAAATTTTTTAATTTTTATATGTTTAACAAAAGATTACGTAATTATTTTATGAATATTGTTTGATTTTCTACCATATATATTTATTGATATGATTTTGTCAATGTCTGTGTAAATATATAAATAAATAAAATGCAAACACTTATGAAGTGATTGAAATGACTGTGGGTATTTTAATCAATTCAACAATCTGCTACGTGAATCTGTTTTACAGTCATTTTTCAAATTCTGTTCAGAATAATATTACAAGACACAGAGATTGTTCTTACAACAACTGCCAGTTGGTATATTTCTTTGCATCAGGAACAAGAACTGCTAGTAGATAAAACAATGATTGTTATTTCTCTTCTCCTTGTGGATATTTATCCCACATAAAAGAATTTAATACAAATACACTTTTTATTTTGATCGTATCAACTTGTGCTGTAACAGAAAATAAACTGAAGAATTATAACTGACAAGGGAATAATTGCATATCCTGACAAAGAATAGGATACATGTATTACATGATTTCCACAACATTTCTTGTTTCACAAGAGATGAAATTATTTTCAATTTATAATATGATGGTATTGCTGGCTATTTTCACAATGATTAGAAAAAGTATCTTCCTGTTTGTATGGAAAATAAATCTATTGTCTGAATAGAACTAAACTTCCAAGTCAATCCATTAACAGTTACGTAGACAGAATACAAAAACCATAGTATGGAATTTTATTCTAACAATTTTGTTGACACATTTTCTGAAAAGTAGTATTTAGGAGTGGGTGGCAATTTTTATCAATTATTTACTAAGCATGTAACATGAAGTTTTCAAGAAAACTCACAATTACACCTACAGAATCACTGTGATTTCATTTTTTTTTCTACAGTGGCTATAGATGCATTTGCTGACAATGGATTGTTATTACACACAAACTTGAGCTTAGCTTGGCAAAGCAGAAAGGACCAAGATTTCGTGTGAGCATTTATATATTTTCACAAAACTGCATAATGTCTCCACCCAATTTGGTCTGCAGTTGTGGTACCTGATAACAACTATGGTACAGGGAACACCAAGTAGTAGATGCCCATCAAACACACACATCCAAAAAGTTTATAATGTCCTTGGATCCAAGAGGGAAAAATTATTTGGTTCACGGCTAGTGCAGTTTGACTGCTGTTGCTAAGTATCAAGGCAGCACCACACAATTATTCTGGACAGCTAAACTGTCCACCACATAGTTCTCACTCCTGATTGGTTTTTTCATTTAGAAGGTGAGATTGTTTTTTCCTGGTAATTTTATATTCCAATTATATAGTAAACTGTTTGTAAAAAACTGAGGTCAATAATAGTTCTGGCAACAATTAACCCAAAAGTGGGCATTGATTGATGAAACAAACCCAACAATAAAATTACATAGAGATCCATCCCTGAAAAATTGGTAGATGCATTATTTGTACATAAAAAGATTTTTTCCTCCACGAGTATTTTTTAATAATCAGTCAATGTCAACACAAGAAAATAAACAAATGGCAACACTATCTTGTAAGGATTGATGCTGCTGTGTTGTTATCTTAGGATCTACGAGCATTAATCTTGGCAGAATTTGCAATGAACACTTTTACAAAGGGAATAGAACCTGACCATGAAACACCAATACATACAATAGGTCACAAATGTACTATTAAGAGACTGTAGATAAATAAAACAGCCTGGTTGAAATAGTAATCTTAAAATGGTTGTCTTTTTTTTATATAAATAATAAACAATGTTGAACAAAAAACTATTTGCTGATGAAAATCACCCTACTACGTGAGCTGTAAACCTCATCTATTTTGATGTCACAAGTGACATCCATGTCTTCTTACAATTAACAGTTTTGTAGTGACATGACAAATGATGGCGGTGAGTGATATGGAGAGGAAAACTGACATGCAGATGAAACTTTGAAAAACTTGCATACTTTGCTCCCTTAAATCCTCCCAATCATAGTCACTGTACATGATACTACATGTTATATAGCCTCGCTGTACACTACTGTCTGTATTAGTTACAACACAGAAGTTTATAGCAAGGGGAATGATGCCATTAATAACCTCTTTCTTATCATTAGAGGTCTGGAACCACACACACACAAACACAAATGCATACTTCATGCACACAAACAAACAAACACACATGCACACATTTCATGAAATTTTGTGTCACTGGGCTTCCGATTATCGACATCAACTTTTACATAAATTGGCCAGAATAAGTGCTGAGGATAATAAAACCATGATCATAAAAATAAGGAAAATAATAATAATAATAATAATAATAATAATAATAAAAGTCTCAGTCCCACCCTAAATCACAAATTTTTTTTTGTAACTGTACATTACCAAAACAAAATTTAGATACTGACCAATTTTTAAGAAGCCAGTGAAATAAAAATAAGAGTCTATATCATAAAACATCAAATGAGTATTATGGTGGTGGTCAGTTATTTCTTTTTTCACTTGTTGCAAATTGTTAATCTAATATTTTTACAGTAATGTGGCAAAATGTATTTATTATTGCATGGAGTACTTAGGATGTTGTGTGTTCTTCTCAAACCTCTATTCATCTTGTTTACACACATTTTAATCTTCAAATATTGCCATTTTCTCAATCTGATCCTGAAAATATTTATTATAATTTAGTCCAATAATTATTTTTTAATAGCAAAAATAATATAAATATTTTTCAAACTAAAATTTTTAGGTACCTGGCACCTTTGTTTATTACTTAGCTTCACAAGGGTGCTGTTTGATGGCTAGTACAAGCCTGCAAATGGCACTGCATGTCAATCCCTGCTCCACCTCCAGATAACTAAGTTTAATATTTTATAATTTCAACATTTTATAAATACACACATACTGCATTTTGACATATATATATAAACTTACATTTTCTTGTCCATAAGTGGGAATTCCGTAATCACCCATTGGAGGACCATCTTCCCGTGGTGTGCCAGGACCATTGGCAGGTGAGCTTTTCATTCCATCCAGACCATCACCTGTTAATTAGAATAAAAATTATACAAAATTACCTTAAACTTTATGAACTATCATGACTGTAAACTTAAAAATATAAAAAAATTTCCTTAGGAATTCTCAAACTCAAAATTTTATTTCTATTAATTTTTTTAAATTCCAGCTTTCTGAGAAAATTGTAAATAATACAAGAGAATACTGAAATTAGAAAATAATAAATTATTAAATTGTAATTATTATTATTAATCTCAGATACATTTTACATCATTAAAATGTCTAGAATGAAGCAATACAGATATTAATGAAATAAAGATATATTTTTTTCAATAGAAATAAGATGAATTTAGACAAATCAATTAATTTTGTCAAAGTTTGATAATTATATTAAAAGTATTTTATAATTCTTTTATTAGATCATTTCTCATTTACTTATTGTCTGTCTTTTTTATTTTATTTTTATCTATATATTGAAAATAAAGAATGCAAAACATTTATTACCAAAAATGTATATATAGATGTCATGCATTATTTTATGAAGAAAATAGTAATATTCTACATTTATATTTTAATTATTAATTAAAAATTATCATTTTATTTATAGAATAAACTTTTTGAGTGAGATTAATAATAAATATGAAAAATTTCAATTGCATCTGCAGATAAGCTTTAATCTTATGACTTAACTAGATACTAAACTGCCATTGTATATCAAATTCTTATTTCCCATAGTGCAATGCTAACAAAAAAGGCAGGTTCTATTCTGACATTTCATTTTATATTCTAAAACTAGCAAAATTAATTATGAAAAAGAAGAAAAGGAATAAAAGCCTAATATATGCTCTTACATTCATCTTTGGAATGGACACAAAGTTATATTCTTGAAATGGTTTAGAATTTCATGCAGATTTAACTTCTGGAACCATTCATTGTTTTTTTTACTAGCATGGAAAGGTGGAGGGTGGATTTGATAGAATATCAAGAGCTGACTGGTCTGTTACACAGACAGTTCCAAAACCACTATTAGTGCAGGGGCAGGGCTTATTCTTATTCTGTGAAATATATGCTATTTTTGTAAGGGTTAAAATTAGTCTTTATAGGGGATTATGTTAATAAATATATTTATATCCTCAGATAATCAAGTTGCTTTAAAAACACTTGACAGATCTTGCTTCAGTTCAAAGCTTTTGTGGAATGTCATTATCTGATTGTTGAAGTGGTTACCAAGAATAGGGTCCAACTGGTTTGGTACTAAGGCAAAAAGAAATTAAGGCCAATGAAGGTGAAGATGGGTTGGCAAAGAAAGGGTGTTCTTGTCTCTTTATTAGATCTGAGCCAGCCGACTCTAGGCATCAGATCTGATTCATTTGGGCAAGTTGTCAGGGACTAATTCGGAACTCAATATCTCTCCCATTGGAGGTCTACTCTTGGAATAAGGCAAGGAAAAGTTCTTAGTTTAGGTTCTTTTTTTTTACAGAGAATTAAATAACTTCTTGCACTTTACAAAAATCAAGTTAGGATTGTTACAGGGCTTTTTACAGGGCACTGTCATCTTAGGAACATTTTCACTTAATTGGAATTGCTGCTAATCCCATTTGTAGAAGGTCAGGAAAAAAGATGAAATACCTCACATTTTATACAAATGAGTGATTCTTATAGGGTTAAAATATGATCTTCTATAGTTGCATTTTTTTGAACCAGAAGATTTGAAGAAGATACTGTCTTTTGTATGTAAGACAGGACTTATTGGATAATTCTGTTAAGGATGCACAATAGATCATTAGTTGACTGCAGTATTAGGTGATTAAAGCCTCCCCCTCTTACTATTATTATTATTTACTCTCTTATAAGCATTTGTTATCTAAAAATAAACATAAAATATAAATAGAAAAGCACGAAAATGTATATGCAATCTCTGACTTAGGTAGATCCTTACTTACATAGAATCATTTTTAAGTAATGAAGTTCCAGATTTAGAGTTTCTGAATCTGGAACCCTCCAAAAAAAACTGGAAGTATGGATCCTCCAAAATGACAAGCAATTGCTTTACCATGCTTATTCTTTAATATAACTATTTTTAGTGATACATTATTGTGATACATTAATACTGAATAATGTGTGCTTTGACATGCATGTTTTGAATTTTGTAGGATTTCATGAAATGATTCATCTATATGAGTCGAGGACTGCTTGTACTAAAAACAAAAACAGAGCAGTCAAAAGAATGCATAAATAACAAAATGAAAAATGATGAGAAGGAATTAATTCAATTTAAGCAACATTTGCAAACTAATTTGACTAATGCCATATATTCCTTAGTTTGAGATGATAGATTCTGTACTCTGTATATCATAAATGTGAATATGAATTTCATAAACTGAGATTGTCTATAATTTTTACAAATTCAGGAAATGATTTATATTAAAACACAAATATAAATATTGAATTTTTCTCAATTATACATACAATAATAATAAAATGTCATTTTTTTTTTATTAAGAATTTAATTGAGATAGCAAATAGTAAAAAAATTGAAAATTCTATCTATATAAATTAAAGTCCTAACTAATAATTTAAATAATTATGTATTTATTAACAGACAGCACATATACAAACAAAATATTATAACTTCCTTGAACACATTCATTGTTTTCAAAGAAGAAGCTTACATCATAACATTATTTTCTTAATATTAATCTTGCTGATTGGATCATTGGATCTTATGTATCTGCAAAAATTTTATTGAAGACTACACAATTTTTTTTTTATTAGCACTTCTTGATATATCAATTATTGTTATAAATTTCCCAAGAATCTCTAATTTTGGACAAAAATAGACAAAGATGTGCCAATGACAATTCTTAATGTATTTTTTTATCAATAAAGTCAGGTCTTAATTCATTACAGATATTCCCCCATTTACATACTGTACATAATTGAGACTGAAGTTTTTTTGCATAGCCTAAAAAATAATCTTTTAATGAAAATTCTGAATAAAAAAATTCTGGGTCTAGAATAATATTGTACCAGTAATAGTACACTAATGATCAATAGATAAATACAAAACAAATAAATCAAACAGCATGAACAAATAAATCAACAAGCATGTTATAAACTAACATATTTGCATTTGTAACTTATAAATATAATAAATGCTTTATGCTCTCTATATATGGAAAAAAATTTGAGTTTTTGTAAAAAATATTTTATATAATTGAATTTTATGGAAGCCACATATAAATGCAAAAATCTATACTCATAAAGTTTCAGTAATAATTAGAAATTAATTTGAAAAATTATTAAAAAAAATTCTATCATATACTAAAAAATCTAATGAGTTGTATTTTTATCATAGATAAATTTCAAGACTATCAAAAAATTATATATGAAATATTATAGAGTATTTATATACACATAAATAAAATGTGTGTGTTATATATATATTATATATTTATTTTGTAATTATAACAGATATTTCAAAACTAAGTAGATATAGGAAAAACCAAAGTCTAAAAGAAAGTTTGCATAAATAATATGCTAAATATGTTTAATGCAGTGTATTATTCTACCAACAGATAAAGAAAGATTTTATTTTTCTGAAACTTTATTTTTGGATATGATAATTTTTAAATATTTGGTCATTAATCTTATAGACTTAGTTTCTTTCCTAATTTTGCTTACTTTTGAATATTTATTGCATACTTTAGAAATTTATAGTAGCTATATTCGATATTTGCATTTATAATAAAACAGGACAGTCATGTCTAAACCAAGAGAATTTGCCCATTTAATCAAGAATCGATTTGGAAGTGCAGATAATATCAGTTCATTGGAGAGTAAGATAATTTTAATTTTAAAAATTGCTATAAATATTTATTTTATTGATCTTTTAACCATTTAAAGAAAATAAGTGATTTAATTAAAAAAACAATTTTGATATAATTATATTATAAAAAATTTAATATTTCTATATACAGATAGTCTTTGACTTGTGACTCCCTCAACTTATGACTAATTTGTACTTACTAAAATTATGTCATTGATAAATTCTGTTATTGGTCAATGCAATTGACCTGAGTTTGATCCTCTATCCAATGATCTGATATATGGAAAGCATCCTTTCATTTTGTCTGGTTTTTATAGTTTTGTGTTCTTTTTGTTAAAATAATATATAATGTCCTAATAAACAGGAGTTGTGAGAAATCTGTAAATTTTGGAAATTTCCAACTTCCAAAAATTTTGAACTTTGCTATTGTAAATGAATTCTGTCATAAGTCGAGGACTATTTGTATTTATTTGAATATTTAATATTATGATAATTATAAGTAAAAATTCTTGATTGATAAAAAATATAAACTATCAATATATTATTAATAATGAGTTTTACTTACATAATTTTTAAAGATTTATATTATAAAATTGGAAGTATAATAAATAAATATATATACAATACATAATATTTATGAGCATACTTTAAGCATAGATAAGACAGTTTAAGTCTATAAGTAATATTTTTGCTAAAAATGTAAACTGTTTAACAAATTTTTCATTTGTGTTTTATGGAAATTCAACAAAAATAAAGACTTACACACTTGCATATCTTTGAAACTGCATAAGTCACATAAACAGGAGACCTAATATATATGAACAGTCATTCCCTGAAACTGCATCATAGGTAGTGATACTAGCAACATTATTCGAGACAATGTAAATTGAGTCAGATTTTTCCATAAATATAATGTTAAAATAGAGTGACTGGTTCAAAACAAAAAATTTTGTCTAAAAAATGATATATACTTATTCTGTACTTATAAAAAATATGAAATCTGACAAGTTGAATGACAATTTAAGGAGGAAAACACATTCTCTCTTGAACTAAAGCCAGATCTTCTGGATAATTGCTAAGGTTCAATGATGAAAACTGTGATGAACAAGTCTTTGATCATGATTTAAGTAAATCAAGCACTGAATTTTGTGAAATAAATTCTTTTTCTAAAAGGAATCTTCTAAAAGCAAATGTGCATCTTCTTTATTCCTTATTTTGTTTTTTGCTCATTGCTCATTGCATCATTCTCACTTGTTTGGATCAAAATCTTCAAGAATCTTGATGCAGGTAAATCAGTAAATTCATTCAGCTCAATCAATTTTGAAATTATCATAATCTGATCTGACTCACATTGAAACCTGGTTTTAATTTACATATTATTGAAATTTAATAATTTTTGCAGTGAATTAATAAACCTGGTTTATATAAATCTGGATTTATTCTTTAATCAATTGCAAGTGTATATATTTGTAGCCAATGAAACTATCATGTGTACTTCATATCTAAAAAATAGCATTATATTAGAATAAATTTGCTATTAAAATAGCTTTCAATAGATTGGCATTTAACAAAGTACTCTTTTCTAAAAACATACCCTAGGTATTTATAGGGATTAATTTATTTTTATTATTGTAAAAATAACCAACATTAAAATTTTTAAAGTGAAAGGATATATTATCAGTATATTTTTTAAATACAAGTAACCTTCGATTTACAAAGCCTCAAATTACGTAATTTCAAAATTATGAAATTTGTACCTTTAATAGATTTTGTTATTGTTACCTATAGTTTACATGAATTTCTATGTATTTCTAGAAGATTCTGTAAATAGAACAAAAGGGACCAGATGAGCATATCTCCTTTTACCAATGAGAAGTGGCATACCACCTGGCTGTTGTTAGTTTCATCACAAAATTATATAAATTCATCATTTTCTATCATACACATATGTAAATCATCTGTAATCCTGGATTGGCCTTGAACCTGGATTCACATATATATATAAACCATTCATTCATCAGCTTAATCAGAATTTGCCATCCTTGTCATCAGAATTCTCTTGTCCTTGTTCAGTATTTATCTATCACAATCTTCTCATTGAACTGAGTTCTGAAGTGTGGATTGAAAGACTATTCATATAACTACTAACCAATTTTTAGAAGATTTCTGATATCTTATGGAATTCCTGATCATA
Organism: Olivierus martensii; assembly: GCA_000484575.1. Lineage (NCBI taxonomy): Eukaryota > Metazoa > Arthropoda > Arachnida > Scorpiones > Buthidae > Olivierus > Olivierus martensii. The sequence continues at coordinate 87,270 of AYEL01082312.1, read as the reverse complement.
GACTGGACAACAAGGACACTGTCTATAGGTTAAGGCAACTTGATCACCATCATTAGTGACTCCCACATCAAACACTAAGTCAATGAGTGAGCTAGGTTTGGGTACCTTGGTTTTAAATGTTGCAGCATCACAAACAATTGGATAGCTTTCTGGCTACCATCAATATGCACTGATGGTTCAAAGATTGCCAACACAACAACTGCTGCCTTTGTCACAAAAACACACACAGAAGTGATCCATCTTTCTACCGATGCATCTATTTTTACAGCAGAACTATATGCAATATAAGGCACTCCACTATTCTGAACAAAATAATTTCCAGAGAATAATTATTTGTGCAGACACTTATAGCTACCTCAAGGCCATTCAAAATCCCATGAGATATAGCCATTGATTAGAAATCAAAGTCCTTCATATATTAAAACAACTCCACCAGAGTTCCAATATTCAATTCATTTGGGTGCCCAGACACAGAGGGATTCTGGAGAATGAACTTGAAGATAAAGTAGCTAAATCAGCAGTCAACCTTCTCATAAATCAGCTGAAAAATTTTATCTGGATCTAAAGCAAGTAATCAAAATACAAATACAAGTTATGGCAACATAGGCAACATAGTTAGGATACAGGGAACTATAATGTCACATTCATTCATGTCAAAATTCTATTTGGGTGAACTCAATATACATCCTAATTGATGCTTTGATGTCATAAATGTAGAATGCGAATGGGACATACTTGACTGACCCATGCACATTATCATAAAGCAAAATCTGCAATACAGTATATTTGCTATCACCATCCAGCATGAACTGCTGATCTCTCCTCAGTATAATGCTGCTTGACAGCAAAATTTTAAATCTTTGTATCCCTATCAATGTGCCTCTTGTTTCAACCTCATGAATTATTACATATACCAGTTATCTCTTTTCTTTCAAACATCAACTTACTCTCCAAAATATGATGATTATCTGCCTTGATGCTATTACAACTATCTCTGTATTTATCACTTCACATCCCACTAGAGTCCATGTTGCTGATGTGCCAAAAAATATTACAAACTAACAAATTGTGCCTAAGGGAAATCATGTTTCAAATTATGGCAGATTTGAATTATGACAAATTTCTGAATACATTCTTGTTACTAGTTGGGGATTACCTGTACTTATATTCTTGTTTCTTAATTGATCTATGAGAATATTTTTTTATAGAGCCATTTTATATTCTAAGAAATATTTTATTATTCAGAAATAAAACTATATAAAATAGAAATATTGTTATTTTTGTATCTTTTTAATAATAATTTTGGAATATACAAGGTGTCCCAAAAAATGTATTCACTCCTTTATCGACTCATTACTAACATGTTTTTGTTACAGATTAAAATATTATTCAATACTGTAATGTCAAATCAATAAATCATTACTTTTTGTTAATTTATTCTGTTAGACCTGTAAATATGTCAATAAACTTTGATCAAAGTTAAATATATGTTTAATATCCAGTTAAAATGTGAGTTCATTTTTTTTGGGGACAGCCTGTATATAGTATCATTAATTCATATTTTTGACTTTTTTCATTAGCCATATTGTCAAATGAAAAATATTTAATTAAATATATAAATTTTATGCCAAATGCCTTATTATCTATACCAAAATGATTGAAATTTGAGATTTTTGATCCTAAAAACATAGTTTGTAACAGGTGGGCAATCTGTTTGGTGAGCAGGCCCAATTTGACAATAATCAAATTCGAGCAGGCCACTGCTACAAAAAAAAATTAGTCCTGTGGACAAGGAACATTATTTTTAGGAATCATAAATAAATAAATAAAATTTTTCATATCAATTTTTTATTTAATGATTATTGTTTGTTTATGATACATATTGGAGACATTATAAAAAAATCATTCATTAAAATCATTACTTAACTAACATACTTTAATAACATTTTTAGTGAGACATTTGCCACTGCTTATTTTTTAATAATGATTTGATATCTGGTTCAATTTTTGTTGTTGCAACACGCAAAGTGTGTTCTAAATTTTTGTTGTTTATTCTTGATCTATGTTCTGATTTCAAGAATACCATTTTTGAAAAAATTGTTTCCACTTGTATGTGTTTCCGAGCAATGAAATTATTTTTTTAGCATTATCAATTAGGTTTGGAAACATTTGAGAATCTAAATTTTTGTAAAAATCAATTTTTGTTAATTCCATAAAATTCATTTTCAGATCGTTGTTTTCTTGCAGCTCAATTATTTGAAAATTTTCTGGAATTTTGTTTGTGTCTTGATATCATGAATGGAAGATAAAATATCAAAATAAGACACTTTACTTCTAAAATTGGCAAATTTTTCTTCAAATTCTTGGTAAAATGAAATTAAAATATCTACATATTTTTGTTTTTTGTCAGCATTATCAATAGTTGTATGAAAAGTTAAAAAATTGATAAAATTATAATATTATCATTATTTATTTGATTTTGAGACACTCAAAAATCAAAGCTATTTTCTGAGGAAAAAATAGTTAGCTTAAATTTAAATAAATTATCAAAATAAAGTAGCAAATTAATTTTAATACAAAGTGCCTTATAAAGGGCCAGATTTCTATATATATTTTGAACATGGTTGAAATCCTAATGTAAACAACCCCAGGCTATAAAAGGGGAGTATGACACTTTTATTATTTTATGGCATCCAGTTGTTTCACAGAAAATCACAGTCAAGCCTACTTTACTGCACTGCATGAATTATTGGATGGTAGTGTGTCAACAAAGTATCTGAAAGCCAATTAGAGTAGGATAGAAAATGTTATGTTTATGTATGAAAGTAGACGATTTTCATATATGTTAATGTTTTTTTTTATAAATTTGAAAATTTATAAAATATTAAAATAAAAATTATTGAAATGAAGAAAAATACAGATCAATAAATTTTTTCATTTTTTGACTAATTAATTAATTAACTTAATTAAAATGGCTGATTTATTGTTATACCATTAATACAAGTGGAAGTATATTTATACATTAGCATAATTGTTTTTTAAAATATTATCTGATTCTCTTCATTCATACCATATTATATTCATAATGCCACCATTAGAAAATACCAAATATTTCATCGGATCGCTAAGATTTTATATATAAAAATTGTTTTCTCTGATCTCATTTAATAAACAAAAAGTTGTGAAAGAAATAAAACTCTAAAAAATTTTTACATTATTAGAATGCCATATAAAATAGAATTAGAATGCAATATAAAATGAAATAAGAGAAATTAGAATTTAGAATTAAAATGCAGTATAAAATGTAATAAATCCTAAAAATTTCAAAAAAATTTTTATAAAAATTAAGCGAGATTTTGTAATTTTTGCCTATTAATCAGGTTTAACTGTTGGCACCCCATCCAGTTAAATTCTCAATTTATTCAAATAAGTATTGTAAAATAAAAAGACACTATCATTAATATTGCAAAAACTGAGTAAACAGTTTAAATAGAGTCAAATGCTCATAAATAGACATTATTGATAAGGACATTTAGTGTATTGCTATTGCATGTAGTTAATGCTTAGATCAGATTAATGCATAGATGTATAAAATAAACTTCAAGGGAAATATTCAAGGATTTTCCTTGAAGTTATTAAATTAATTTAACAACTTCATTAAATTATTCAAGAGATAATTTGGAAATTTAGGTTATATTTAGATATTTCCTTTGAAGTTTTGTTTATATATATGTTTATAGATGATTGTGCTGGTCAGTTTCTCCTGGTTAGAGCCATTGAGGAGCTATATTGGAAAGCTTGGTCATGGATGTTTCTATCTTTTGAGTCCAATACTTATGAATAAAAATAATTCTAAATTCATTATATTAATGTCTGAAGGATAAATTTGCCAGATGGTCTTGAGTGGTTATGATATTGGGACAGTAATCCAAAGATCTCATTTGATCGTGGGCAGAGGCAGATTTTTTCTTCAGACAAATTAATTAAAAATTTCAATGTAATTATTAATTCATAGATTGTGCCATTCTTTGCTTAATCATTAATATATTTATTAATTACAAAATGGAAGTAATTTTAGTAAAAAAAGAATTTCTAATTATTAAGATTTCAGTTAATTACTGTATTTCAAGGTTAATTTATCAATTTAGTTCTATGTGCATCAGTGTTTAATGCAGACAAAATAATAATAATTTTAACATTAATTAAAAATATAGAAACGTATGGGAGGTTAAATGTATAAAATATTAATTCTTATCTTTTTATCTTTAACTTGACAATTTATTGCATTTTATTATTAAAATAATTAACTTACATGCATAAAATATAGTTATAACACTTAGCACTAGCAAAAGCTTTACTAGAAAATGTAAAAATAGACTCAGCACTCACAGCAGTCCCGTAAAAAAGCATTTATTATTGCTTCCTAAGGAGTAACGCTTTCGACTGTACGATATCATCATCAGCTCCGTGCGCTCCAATGTTCATTTAAGCGCACGGAGCTGAAGATGATATCGTACAGTCGAAAGCGTTACTCCTTAGGAAGCAATAATAAATGCTTTTTTACGGGACTGCTGTGAGTGCTGAGTCTATTTTTACATTTTCTAGTTATACGCCTAACAAAGTAGTATCACGTTTGAAAAGCTTTACTTATAGATAAATCTTAGCTTTCATAAATAATGAATTCCTGAAAATACCATATTTACTCACATAATTCATACCATTGCATAATTTGTGCATCTAAATTTTTCCATAAAATTTTTAAAAATGTATATCCTTGAATATCTCATGCATTTAATGCAGTATTTTATAAAATTTGTTCCATGAATTAGCAGGTATTGTTGTTTAGATATTTGAAGAGTCATATTACCATATTGAATTGTAATAATAAGAGTAGCATTAAGATTTTCTTTATTTATTAAAATATAAGATTTAGGATTTTATTTAAAGAAAATCCTAAATTTTATATCTTATCTGTTGCATTATAAATTTCAAACTTCCACATTAATAAGTGTGAATTATTCATAAATTTATAAATTATTGTATCAGAGGCATTTTTTATAATAAGTCAAATATATATATCATTAAAACTCTCAAACTATGTTGATTCAGAATATTTTCATATAATCTACCTGACTATATTTTTATATGGGACTAAAAATTGCCAAAAGTCATTGTTTATTTTTTATGAAAAACTACAAAAATAAAATTCCATTGAAACTTGGAATACAATGAAATTGGCAAAATTGCTTTATAAAAACTTTCATTTGATATGTTTAAATCTATCATAAAATTTTCATAGCGATACATTAATTATTTTGGCTCTCTTTTGGCCTTACAATATCTTTTACTAATTTTATTCTTCAAAATGAAAATTATCAGCAAGTAATCACAAAATAATAACCACAGCAGCAGTAATCACATGATAATGCCTAAAACAGATATATAAAACCTAAAATAACTCAAAAATTATAATCTGTACCAAAATCATTCATTTTATTGCAATATTAAATAATTCTATTGTTCTAGACACCACCATATTGTTGATGTTTTATTAAACAAAGCCAAAATAGCTCCAATTTCTAACCTCTACAGTAGTTTGTCAAAGTATCATGATAGTAAGTATTTCTGCCAAATGGATAGAGTATTCACGGCATTTAATTGAGTGTATCTGATGACATGAATAGAATTCATGATGTCAATCATCCCCAAAATCTCATCTTCACACAACAATTTGAGGTAATATAGTTTTCTTAGAAAATTATATAACCAAAATAGAAGGGTCAAAAATTTTTCTAAGGGAGCATAACATATAATCCTTTCTTTGCTTGAATTATGCACTCTTTGTTTAGATTACAAAATTATAACAAAAAGTACATGAATTATGCAAGTAAATATGGTATGTATTAAAATCAAATCATATAATTGCATGCTATAAGGGGATTTCATTTCTAGGGAAATAAGAAAATTATAAAATCCTTAATTGTAATATAAATGTTTACAAATTTTTTCCTCTCTAGTTTTCAATCTGTACAGATTAATTTGAAGTATCTTTTCATTTTTCTCTCTTCTCTGCCAATCTCTTCATCTCCTGGTATGTGCTGCAGCCACATCTTGCATTATTTGCTTTAAATACTCCAATCTCTGTCTTCCTCTGAAATTCTTGCCATTTATTATTCCTTCAATATTATGGTGATTTAAAAGATTCTGTAAATATAAGTAAATATCATCTACTAGGTTATATAATTACATTTTTTTTGCTGCTGCTTGTTCCTACATATAGCATCTTACTTCTAATATTAAAACATAGATTTACACATACATAATCTTAACTTGATAAAATATAATTAGCAAAAATATAATAATCATTTAGAACTATCAAATTTTCTTTCATAAAATAATCACTATTGGAAAATTTTATTATTTTCATATATTAGAGAGTATTTAATCAATTTTTGCAATAGAATTTATTATAAAAAAAAAATTCATATTTCATTAAAATATATTATTGATAGATCACTCGTTAAGTTTCGCACTTATTAACTACTAAATATATCACTATATATTTTTATAATGGCATTTTCATCTGTATCATGAAAATTATTTAAAAATTGCATTTTAATCATCAATTGTAGAGAATAAAAATTAATTTTATAAAGTACTATGCTGTTAATAATTCAGTAATTTTATGATGTTTCTAATTTATTTGCAGTTTTTATAAAAATACAAATCACCAAAAGTTAGCCAAGGTAATTATATATTTTTCATTGAAATGCTTCTATGCACATATATTCTCATTTTTCCTGCACAACAGTTATGTTTTTCTTATTAAGTTTCAGTTATTTCATTTTTTGGGATTAACAAGAATGATGTCCTATATTTGGACTTTTAACTAAAACTATTGGCTGTTATTAGTGCTATATGATAACTTAAAATGTTTGTTCATTAACTGATATGCAAAAATTAAATTTTGGATATCAATAAATAATATACAAAAGATAGAATTCTACAAAAGTTGAGGATCATCTACATATTGTTTTTAAAACAATGTATATTTAAAATTAGATGTTTTTACTTTAATGTATCAGTAGTAAATATTGATTTGAAAATAATATATAAGTAAAGCTTTTATTAATACCTAGTAGTTTTATAGCCTTGAAAAACTTTTAAATGAGTATAGCATTTTTATGTTCAACAAATAAATTTCAAAAAGAAAAAAGAATAATTTCAAATGGCTGCTATCTTGAATTATTATATTATCATTAATTGTAATGAGAACATGAATTTTTGAATCTGTTTATCCTCATAATTTGCATGTTATACATCAGATAAAAAAATTCACAAAACAAAAAATATTTCTATTTGGTTGGAAATTCTTACAAAATATGCATATAAATATATTAGAGAACATGATAAAATTAGAATATGAGGTTGAATTTGAATAATATGCAATTTAATACCATAAAAATTAAAGTATGCTTCTAGAAGTCATGTTTTATTGCCATTATTCGCAACCACTTCCCACTGATTCATCACTGCCAAATGACACTTGGAATTCAGCAGCTCATAAACACGACCCTCTGTTTCCAAATGAAACAGGAACCACATTTGTTTTGACGTCGGGAAAAGATTTAGAGCTGTCTGAAATTTGATCTTTTTGTTTGTTTATATAATTTTGATAAGGCGGTATCTAATTATATAATAATTTATTAAAAATTGGCAATATAATGTAGAAAAATTATTTTTTTGCATTATAAAGATTTGTTAGAAATAAAAACTTTAATTCATTTAGATTATATAGATTAAAAAATAGCAAAAATTTTTTAATAAAAAAACAGACTGACAGAAACCAATCAAACCTGACACTGTCGGGAAAACACCACCACTGACAAAATTATTAATTGTTTATTATCTTATTAAATATATTTATGATTATTAAAATGCATGTTATAAAAATAATATACTTCATAAAAACATACACTTTTCTAAGTTGCAGATCCCAAAATGTATCTAACTGGCAGAAAAAAATAAAATTTTCTGATAGAATGATTATTCTATAATGAAATTCCATAATTAAAAACAATTGACCTAAAATTTAATGCAAATATAAACAACTATTCTAAAATTAGTAAATGAGATATATCTGATAAGGAAAGAGAATGTAGTTGAAATGACAATGTAGGAAACTCCTCTCTCTATTTTTATTTAATATAAAATAATTAGCAGTTGATCAGCTTTGGAGAAACACATTTCAATAAATATGAAAATATATTGACTATGGCCTATCCAGATTTCTGATGTTTGTTAATTATTATTGTATAAAGGATTATGAAAATCATATTTTTCATCATCAAGAGATGAATTGGAGGAGGAGAACCTTTAATAAAAAAAAGGTTTTATTCTAAACAAATCTAAACTTTCAAGCCAAAATTAGTTCAAATTATTTCAAATCATTAAATTATTCCGATAATATTTCAAGGGCTAAAATTTGGCTTGAAAGTTTAGGTTTGTTTGGAATAAGTTCCCTTGAAGTTTGTATTATTTAAAAAGTTTAAGGTTTTATTCTTATTTGAAAACATTGTAACTGATTTTTGTCTTAATTTTGTGTAATATTTTTTGTTTGCTTTATATTTATGAATTTATTTCTTGTGCTATCACTTTTTCATAATTCTAATTTAAGGTGAAGATTAGTTTTGATCAAAATATTGAAGCATTTCAGTTATTTCTTTATAAATACTATATAATCTAGCATCAAAACTGTTTCATACTGTTGAAATATTTTCTAGTCATAAAGCATGATGATATATAAAATAAAACTTTATCATAATTTATTACATTATGAATGCATTTTATTCAAATTTCTATTATATATGTATAATAACACATGTTCAAATGTTTTCTCAAATAGATTTTAGCATAGAGCCATAAAATTAAAACCAAAATTAAAATAACTGAAACATAATCAATTATGAAATTTTGTTTCATTTAAAAGGAAAGCCAGCATCAGATTGTAAATACTGGTATTGCAAATCTTTGTCCCAAACAAGAAAATAATATTTATAATCAGAATGAATAAGAAAAACTTCTTACTTTAGATTTAAATAAAAGCAAACAATAAGCCAAAAAAGTAAGATAAATCGTTTATTCAAAAATCGTTCAATCGTTTTCGGCTATCCACGTAGGCTACATGGATAGCCGAAAACGTTTCTGAATAAACGATTTATCTTACTTTTTTGGCTTATTGTTTGCTTTTATTTATAATCAGTATTTTCTAATTGCAGAATTCCTCATATTTTTATTAGAGCTGACTCAGCTTGTTGAATACTATTAAGATGCTATTTTTATGATTTGCTGAAGAGGATCCAGAGGTCGAAAGCGTTACAATAGATTTATTTTTAGTTAAAAAAGAAAAATCTGAAGTCTGTATTTATCGATTATCCTCTTCTTTGCACTCGTTTTCAATATTTGTTTAAATATGGAGCAGCATATTTCGAATCCTCATATTTTATTATATTAATTGCAAATTTGTGTAATTTTTATAAAATTTGAGCAAAAAAATATCAAATACAGATAGTTCCCAACTTTACAAATTAATTCATTCCTGAAGTTTGCTTGTAAAGTAAGAACTTGTAAATAAAGACTCAGTTTTCCATAGACATAATATTAAACTCTGGTTTCATTCTCAGTAATGCAATCTGATCACAATAAAATTAAATAAAATTCTAAATTTACTGACAATGCCAACATGGCACCTATGAATTGACAGTTGTGAGAGTTGACGTGAAGTATTGTGTTTGATATTTATGAGTAAAAGGAAAAAACAGTCGCCACTGACGGATATCTCATTTTGGGCTAATATCATTTTGAGATATGTGGTTTTGGCTCCTATCTCTACTCTGACCATCAAATGAAGAATTTTGAAGGTAGATTGCGAAGTCATTGTTAGCATATAAAGTCGATCTTAATGACAAAAAAGTTGACCACCCCTGGTATACATGATTTGAAATACCTTTTTATGAATATTTAATTTTAAATCTGCACATTAACTGCATTAATTTAATGCAGTTAATGTGCAGATTTAAAATTTTTTTGATACTTCATGTTTGAAAAACTTGCAAAGTTGGGAATTCATTAGATGAGAACTTGTAAATTGAGATCTATATATCTCTGTATCATTAAAAAATATCATATAGCAACATCATTATAGTCTTTATAGATAACCAATATGTTTCTGTAATAAGTTATTTAAAATAATAATATTTTATCATCAATCACACTTTAAAATTGTATTATTAATATGTAAAAGATCTCAGAATGATCCAGTAGAAAATGTTTTTTAAATTTATATTATGTTTAACAGGTTAGCAAAATTGTGTAAAATGGTGGAATTTCCAACATCTACTAAAAGATTTGCTTTTAATTGCACATTTAATTCAGAGGCTTGAATAAAATCTTTATTTTTTATTTTTGGTTTATTAAAAAAATATTGTTATATTAAGACTATTACTAAATTTTCAGAATTCAATGTGAAAGTCAGAAGAGGTATAAACTGATCATTTTTTAGATATCTGCTCAAAGTCCGAGGAGAGTGACTACAATAAGGAAAACAGCAAAATTTTTGCAGTGCTAATATTTGATAGTAAAGTAAAAAATTCTAAAATAATAAATAGGATAATTAGAAGTACCAAATTACTTGTTAAATTTGAATTTTAAATTGTATTTTTTGTAAATTTACCAGATTTTAGAGAATTCTGGGTTCCAATGTTATAGATTTCTGAGAATCTAATAATTTATTTATGACTATAACAATATATTTCTCCCTATTGTAGAATTTGCTTTATTTCTTCATTATGTTTTTTCACTGTAGTGCACTGAGTTTACATTCTTTTATGGAAAACACAAAAGATAAAAAAATTTTCAATTTATATGATTCAAATTTAAAAAAAATAATATATTGTGCTATAGATGAGCTTTCTACATGTGCTAATATTATAAACAATCCTTTTGTGTCAACCTTAAGATTTAAGAAAAGCATACTAAAATTTTTTTTTTTTTTTTTTTTCGACGCCATTTTGCTTGGTCCAAATATTAAATTTTTTTTTTTTTTTTTTATTCTTCCCATAATGCTTTGAATTTCTCTGGTTATAAATCTGTATCCATAGTTTTTTTCTATACAGCTAAAATTTCATGTGTGTATCATGCATGAGGCTTAAATCATTTTATATAAAACTGACAAAACTGTATCTTCCTGGCAGAGCATTCCATCTCTGCCCACTTATTCCCTCCATAAAGGTTTATCAATGAATACACTTTTATTTGAAGATATACTTGATTGGCATACTTATATATAGCATTAGTCACGTAATGAATCCACAAATCAGTTTATTTCTTTCTAATAAGATTTGACTGAATATTTATATTTATATTTATTCCTAAAGATAGTATGGAATATTAACTTATTCCATACTACACACTTGTACTCTTTTCTCCGAGCCATTATTAAGTATAACCAATTCTATTTTAATAAATTTTTAAATGATAGATGGTGCTGTATTATTGGCCCACTATTAAAAAATGAAAAGTAGATTCAGGAGTTTGAATTTAATATCTTAATTGAAAAAATCATGAAAGTTCCTATAGCATTATTATTTATTATAATTTAATATCTTAATAAGTAGTCTGAAAATCATTTATTTCTGTTTATTGTAATTGAGTTTCATTCAAATATTTGATTGTTTTATGATATGTTGTTAAATATATGTCATATTTTGTCAAGATTACAAGTAATTTATTAGAAAATTGCTAAAGTATTCAAATATCGTACTTTTTATTGCTATGTTTGATATACATAAAATATTTGCAATTTTTTGAAAAATGGAAATATTTTAAAATTTTCATCAGAAAACATCATTTTTGTAGAAAAATAAGTGGCTCTTCTAACCAGTGATGTCATTCAAAAATAATTCACAACCTGTTAAATTTTTTCTCAAATAAAAAATTATCTGCAATTAATCATAAAGTAATACTTTAAAGTAGACATATAAAATTTAAAATGGCACATAAATCAATAAATTATACAAAAATCATTCATTTTATTTCAATTTTAAATAATATTTGTTCTAGATTCTACCAAATTTATGAACTGTATTTTGGAAATTAAGCAAAAATCACTTTAAAAGTAATATATTCAGAGATATTTATCAAATTCATTTGAGAATTATGTAAAAACTCTGGTAAAAGTGATAAATTTAATGAAATTTATTAAACTTACTAAGATGACTGGTGATTATGCATAATTACCGACAATTATACATAATCACCAATTAATCACTTTTACATTAACATATATATTATTGTTATTACAATAAATAAATGTAGTAAGAAATTATATAATTTTTTATTTATTTTTTTGGATCTCCAGAATGAATTATTCAAATTCCCATAAAAATCTATGGTAAATCGATGATTGGTTAACGAACAATTCGAGTAGCGAACATCGTCTTTGAATGGATTATATTTGTTAACTGATCACCCACTGTATTGAAAGCATTATCACTTACAAAAAACATTTTATTTAATAAATAAATTTTGTTTGAAAGATGAGAAATAATATTTTTACAAGAAAGAATTAATCTATGGTACAGTACTAAAATCTGATAATTCAAATGCAAATTAATGCCTATTAATTATTTTATTTTTTACTTATTAATAATAAATATGATTTTTATTTAATGATTAATTACATAAAAAATTACAAATGTAATATTTTACGCATGTAAACTATGCAAAAAATTAAATAAATACAGTATGTCCTTGGTTTATGAGTTCCTACTTAACAAATTCCCAGATTTGTAAGTTTTTCAAAAAAAATTAAAATATGAGCATTAATTGTAAATAAATGCTAAATATTCATAAAAAAGCGTTTCAAACTATATGCATAATTAAACAATATAATACAACTGGGTTTGTAACAAAAACTCCATCATATGCTACGAAATTAGAAAAATCAAAATGTTGGCCAAAAAGCAGAAATAGCAAGCTCTCTGGTTTTATTGATATATTATATAAATAATTTCTATTTCCAGTTTTTGCTTAAGGCAGTAGGCAGTAATTTATCTGCATAAAAGCTCATCTATATTTATCGGTTAATAATAATGAAAAATAACATTTATATGACATATAATATCTTTATTATTATAATTTTCTTGATTTTAAAGACTACATTTTCATTTTATTTAATAAATAAATCATTGTTTAATCATAAACTATTGATTTTGTTGGTCTTTGTTTAATTTTATTGTAACTAAATTTCATTGGTGAGAATAGCACTCAATTTTAAATTATGCTTATGAGAAATTGATTTTTGATTTACGAATTCTTACTTAATGAATAATTTTTGGTCCTAATTAACTCAAAATCAGGAACTACCTATATACAATATATTTTTAACAATTTATAATATTTTTAGATTCTTTAGATTTTATTTAATGCAATAAATTTTTTTTAATCTCTAGAAATATTTCAAACTGTTTCACACTTTTTATATTTAACATTTATTTTTTATGTTTGGTTATCATATATTATGTTAATACTTTTATAATTAAATTTTAAGTGACTAAACTGATTATATGTACTTACGACAACCCAGTTCATCTGAATTATCATTACAGTCTGGAACACCATCACAATGATAACTTTCATGTATACATTGTTTTAAATTGGCACATTGAAATTGGGAAGATGTACATACTATGGGTGGACAGTTTTGCTCATCAGCTTGATCAAAACAATCATTATCTCCATCACAAATCCAACTCTGGGGTATACAATGTCCTGATCCAGGACAAGTAAATTGGTAATATGCACATGTTTTTTCAGCTACAAATATACAAAATAAAATTTTAATAAGTTTCAAATTCAAACAAAAATTTTTATATCAAATCTGTAATATATGCTATAAATAAATGTATTTTTCTCATATGCAGTTTTCTATATAAAAGAAAACTAGATATTTTAGAGAAATTTATTTTTACTCTAATTTAAACATAATTTAACTGTTATAAAACATTAAAGATACGATTAACAGTAGAAAATTTATCATTCATGACTACAGATAGTATTATTTCCATCACGGTTTAGCATATTATGTAAATAATAATCAATACATATGCTTTTTACAGAACATAAAATCACTTATTTGTATATATGTATATGTTTTATATTAAATATCAAATAACAAATCTCATATCATTAAAAAAAATACAGATTCCTATCATTTTATGAATTTTCACTTAAATGAACTGTACTATATCCTTATTTTTTGATTTAAACATGATTTAATGAAAATCCCATTTATCATCAACAGCTGAGTAACCTAGCAATTTCTGGTTACAACAAGAATTGAACACAAAAGTTCAAACAGCCTAACAGCAAGTAACACTTTTAATAGAGTATAACATTTTCGAACCTAAGACCAGTCCTTCTTCAGTACATTTCTACTCTAAGTACAAAATCTTTATCAGAACAAGAACAATATTTGAAAAAGTTTCAGTTATAGAACATCTTTCAGTTTAGAATTACATACTATTTTAAATATCTTCAATAGAAAAATTAATATAACTAGAACAATATTTCAAAAAATTTTTTTAGTTATACAAGCACATTATGTTTACACTATTAAAGAATTTAAATCATATATATAGAATTAATGACATAGAAATATAACAAGGACACAAAAAATAATATTATAAAAATAAAATTATAATAAGTAAGAATAACACAATAAGGAACTTAAAATTCATAGATAAATAGATATTCTTAAAATGTCTATTGGTATAACGTTTTCGAGCCATATTAGGCTCCTCTTCAGTACCATACATTAAGCAAATACAGTTTAAACAGAACATTCTAGAATAAATAACTGATATTTAAATAGAATTTAAATATAATTAATATAATTTAATAGAATTTAAATAAAATTCTATTTAAATATCAGTTATTTATTCTGGAATGTTCTGTTTAAACTGTATTTGCTTAATGTATGGTACTGAAGAGGAGCCTAATATGGCTCAAAAACATTATACCATATTAAAAAAATTTATACTTGCTATTTAGTGCTAAGTTTTATTTACTTATCCATGTCTTCTCCCGTCTTCACCACATTTACCTTGTATACCAATAACAGTAGTCAATAAAAGAAGTCTCTCAATGACATAAGTTTGTCATGCCATTGGAGGCCTAACATCAAAGTTCATTATATTTTATTGCAGCACACCACTTCCATGATCTTGGAAGTGTTACAGGGCCAGAGTCATTAATAGTATCATGCTTATGAGCCCTTTTTTCAGACTATGGCCTCAAGAGTCGTCAGGCCTCTTATATCATATGTTGTTTTTAGCATCTTTGTATTCTTCCAACTACCGCCACATCCTGTTCCTAAACTTTAATAGCCAGAGCAGTGTTCATCTTTCCCGTAGCAACATTGTTTTTATGCTCATTAATCCTCTTAATAAGATTTCTAGCAGTGCTACTTACATAATAGTGTTTGGTTGCTACCATTAACCTGCAAAGGGATAGATTAGACACCAGCTTTTCTATCCTTACGGACTACATCTTTTCCATTCCTAAGATTATTGAAGAGGTTGTACCTCTTTTCCATGCCATTCTGTAATTACCTTTTTAGAGCCCTTTTTAATATTTTATATAAATTAACATCATAAACAATATCAGAGAATGGATGGGGGTCTACTCTGGGCTGTCTGGATGATGTGCCACGATGTCTATTAGACATACATTCAGAGACTTTTTTCCAGAGACCATTTAACACTTTATATTTGTAGCCAAATTTTTCTTTTGGATAAATATATAATCTAGCTCCACTAGCCTATCATCCCATTTCATTTAGTGATGTGTGTAAGTGTCCTAGAGAACAATGATCTGAATGTCGCCAGCTTATAAGGCATGGGGTCAACTGACCAAGCTGGTATTAACACAGGATTGTAAGTATGCTTACGGTAGATATTCGTAACGTATTCACCATTTTGTGTTTCTACCTTTAGGTCCAAAAAATGAAAGCCTATATGTGAATGCTGTTCAATATTAACCTTTAACTCGATGGTAGTGTCATTAAGCTTATCCACTAGACCTCTTTCATTAGGCAGTCCATTCCATGCTATACAAATATCATCCACATATTGGAGATACAGTTTAATCTCAGATTTAAACAAGTCTAAAATTATGTTTTCCTTATACCTAACAACAAGCTCTGCCATTATATCCACAAGGGGCCCACCGATTCGGACACCAGTCCTTTGTAGATAATACTTCCCTTGGAAGACATAATACGAACTATATGTGATCAAATGGCATATATCTCTAATAATAGCAGGGCAGCAATCAGATTTTGGTAAATATTGGATAATAAAGCGGTATAACATGAGCACTGTCGAACTATATGTGATCAAATGGCATATATCTCTAATAATAGCAGGGCAGCAATCAGATTTCGGTAAATATTGGATAATAAAGCGGTATAACATGAGCACTGCCGGGGCTTGTTCAATAGATGGATAAAGCGATTCATAATCTAGTAAAGTATAGTGCTCATTAGGGAATGGCCTACCTCTAGAAATTTATCCAGAAATTCAAGTGAGGAACTTACAGTAAATGATATTGTTTCAGGTGTTGACCAGCCCAATTGTTGTTAGGTATAAGGAAAAGATAATTTTACACTCGTTTAAATCTGAGATTAAACTGTAGCTCCAATATGTGGATGATATTTGTATAGCATGGAATGGACTGCCTAATGAAAGAGGTCTAGTGGATAAGCTTAATGACACTACCCTCAGGTTAAAGGTTAATATTGAACAGCATTCACATATAGGCTTTCATTTTTTAGACCTAAAGGTAGAAGCACAAAATGGTGAATACGTTACGAATATCTACTGTAAGCATACTTACAATCCTGTGTTAATACCAGCTTGGTCAGTTGACCCCATGCCTTATAAGCTGGCGACATTCAGATCATTGTTCTCTAGGACACTTACACACATCACTAAATGAAATGGGATGATAGACTAGTGGAGCTAGATTGGCGACATTCAGATCATTGTTCTCTAGGACACTTACACACATCACTAAATGAAATGGGATAATAGGCTAGTGGAGCTAGATTATATATTTACCCAAGGGTACAGACCCAACCAAGTAGCAAACATAATACACCAAAAGCTTGCAACCAAACACAAATTAATAAACACATTCACACCATATTACAAATATATACCAGACACAGTCCTAGAAAACTCAACACACAAGATGTATTACGACAGAACAATCCTAACAGACAAAACCATACACCATAACAGACCAGACATCACTCTCATAGACAAACAAAACAAAGTTCCCTACATTATAGATATCTCAATACCCAACATATACAACATCCAGGATGTATTCACCCAAAAAATTAGCAAATACACAGAACTTTCACAAGAAATTAAGCACTTTGGGGAATGCAAAAGGTAGTCATAACCATCATTATTTCTTCAACAGGAGTAATCCTTCAGACCCTACACAAAAGCCGTAAAACACTAGATCTACATCCCAAGACATACATAATACTTCAAAAAGCATCATTGCTCAATACATGCAACATAGTAAGAAAGTTTCTTATCACTGACACAGACAGTTAACTCACAATTAAACATCACAAATAGCTTTGTCTTGACTCATGTCTGACATAACACTTTGCCCCGGAGAAACTCTGTGTCCACATTGATGTACTATAAACAATAATAATAATACAGATTGAGTATCCCCAATCCAGAATGCTTAAGACAGGGAGTGTTTTGGATTTTTGAAAACACAGTAAAATTGAACTGAAGTGAAAAAAATTCAAACTTTCAGAAAAATTCTTTTTTTTATTTAACATATAAAGAATAAGAATATAAATACAGCAAACAATGAAGATGAATTTATTTTAATATCTTTGGGAAAATTTTATCTAAAAATTCCTATAGAGTTATCATCATCAGTCCTTTTTGACATTTCTCAGTAATATATAAATAATTCAATAGAAAATAAGTAGTCACAGACATCTAACATTGATGTTTGACTTTTTATTGAATCACAACAATGAATCATGGCTACACGTGCATTATGTTTTGCTATAAAAACAAAATTATGGGGTTTTGGAATTTGGATTGGGGATGCTCAACCTGTATGATATTTTAATTTTTCTCAGACAGTAGTTTTAATGTTTTTGTATTTACAACACCTTGATGTGTTTCATGTCATCCCAAAAGTAATGTCATTTTTAGCATTAAGTTCTGAAAGGATATAAAAGATAAATAAGTTGTTAATATAATCAACTGGAACACAGTAAAAAGCTCTAGTTGCAAGGCACAAACACTTTTTATTAATCTAAAACGTTTTCGGACCAGGTTATAGTCCAACATCAGTAGAAACTTTACTTAACTTAACATATTCTATCGTTCTAATTGATTATGGAATACTTTGTTTAAATATACATATATAGAATATCGAACAATACCATTTTTACATTTTAAATTTTTTAAATTTTCTCGAAGTTTTAAACTTATAGTATGAACTGAAGGACATTCATTTAACAATTTTTTAAACGATTAGACATATTAATATACATATAAACTTCTTTGTAGACTTTCGTTATATATTCCCCGTTTTCTACATTAACTTGTATATCTAGGAAATGGAACGAGTCCTCAGAAGTTTGCTCAATATTTAGATAGAAAATATTGAGCAAACTTAATGTAGTAAACGGGGAATATATAACGAAAGTTTACAAAAAACCTACTTATAAACTCGTTATGATCCCATCTTGGTCCAATGACTTGTACTCCTATAAATTAGCAGTGTTTAAAGCATTGTTTAATAGAATCTGCACACATAATACTAAATGGTCCGATATGCAAGAAGAACTAAACTACGTACTCGAACAGGGAAGAAAATATGGATATTCATACAAAACAATGTTAGGATTATGGTATAAAACATCTAATTCACTGCTAAATCCATGTCCTAAACCAAATAATAAGTCAAACCCATTTGACCCTAGTAGATACGTAGAACTTGCATACGATAAAACTGTTGTAAAAATGTGCAATAAGTTAACAAAAGATTTGGGCTGTAAGATTATTTGGAAGAGAGGAAAAACCATTTACAACAATTTGAGGAATGCAAAGGACCCCATCCCGGATAGTAGAAAAGCAGGCATATATGAAATTCCCCTAATTGATAGTAATAGTAATTCTATGCTTTTTTACATCGGGAGCACTGCTAGGAATATAAATAAACGGATCAAAGAACATAAAACGGACATAATAGCAGGCAGAATGAGTACAGCATTAGCTACTAAATTCTATGATTCCAATATCGATATCCAATGGAACGATGTGAAAATAGTTAAAACTATATATGACGGGAAAGGGTTAACTACCCATGAAACTATAGAAATTGTAAAGCGCTCAAGCTATAAAAATTTAATCAATGACAATACGCCTGAAAATCTACCGCCATCTTGGACCTGGGCAGCTGAAAAGAAACTATAGATAAACGTAATTATATTAATTACGTTAATATAATAGTATATAGATTGGCAGTATATATATAATATCCCAGTATTACGTCATATCTCCGTAATTGCTATAATACAGGTATACTCCTGTCGTCTTTTACCCTCTACACAACAACACGTTTACTCCTATAATAATAGGACTGTGCTATGACTAGTAGACATAGGGTGACATAACGTCTGTACCAATCGAACCCCTTTATAAAAATAATGTTTATTTTTAGCTTATATATGTTATATGTGTACTTGTATGATATTAATAACTATCGTATATGATATATATATTCGTTATTGTATCTTATAACGATGTATCTTGTGTTATTATGTAAATAATTATATTTATATGTATATTAATATGTCTAATCGTTTAAAAAATTGTTAAATGAATGTCCTTCAGTTCATACTATAAGTTTAAAACTTCGAGAAAATTTAAAAAAAATTTAAAATGTAAAAATGGTATTGTTCGATATTCTATATATGTATATTTAAACAAAGTATTCCATAATCAATTAGAACGATAGAATATGTTAAGTTAAGTAATGTTTCTACTGATGTTGGACTATAACCTGGTCCGAAAACGTTTTAGATTAATAAAAAGTGTTTGTGCCTTGCAACTAGAGCTTTTTACTGTGTTCCAGTTAGATATAGCAAGAGCTGTTTATACTGTAAGTTAATATAATCAAATATATATTCTCCATTTAATTCAATAAACTCTTCCAATGTTGTGAAAGCTTCATAATGCAATTGCTATAGAATATAGGTTTGGAGGCAAAAATGTCACATAGGTCTCAGTTTCAGTACCTCTAATGTATCATACTGTTTTTTATTAATGAAATATTGCAAACTTTTAAATAAGTGATAAATCTATAGACAGGACCAGATTTACCTATAGGCCGACTAGGCCATGTTTTAAGGCCCTATGATTCTAGGGGCCCCAAAACTATCAATCTTTTCAACTTTTATAAACTTTTAATAAGAAAAAAAGGGTTTTTATTAAAGTGCTAGATAGAAAGTAAAATTTTAAAGGTTTCTTCAACTTTTATAAACTTTTAATAAGAAAAAATGGATTTTTATTAAAGAACTAGATAGAAAGTAAAATTTTAAAGCAACTTTTATAAACTTTTAATAAGAAAAAATGGGTTTTTATTAAAGTATAGATAGAAAGTAAAATTTTAAAGGCGTTTTTATTAAAGTGCTAGATAGAAAGTAAAATTTTAAAGGTTCCTTCGTTATAAGGAGCCTTTAAAATTAGATGTAGCTGATTTGAATTTTTAGGATTATAAGGAGCCTTTAAAATTAAACGTAGCTGATTTGAATTTTTAGGTACTATAAGGAGCCTTTAAAATTAGATGTAGCTGATTTGAATTTTTAGGGGTCCCAAAGCCCTGCTCATCCTAGGGCTCCCAAAAATGCAAATCCATCTCTATATATAGGTATAAAATTAGGAGAATAAGAAGGATGTGGAAACTTTTCCCAGCAAAATTCCCCAATCTTGCACTATAAGAGCATGCATTATCATGGTAAAAAACAACACACTTTCAATTGACCAGAGAACATCTCTTTTCTTTCAGTTTTCATTTATTTGATGAAAGTATACTTCAGCTATGATTGTTTGGTTTTGTGGCAAGAGTTCAAAGTGTATAATACCAGCTATATCCCATCAAATGCTTAACAAAACCTTCTGAGGGTGAAGGTCTTGTTTTGGCTCAGATTTAGCCTGTTCTTCTGAATGAGAACCCACTGCTTTCGGCACCTAACATTCTTGTAAAGTATCCCTTTTTCATCACTAATCACTACACATCTCAAAAACTGAGCTTGATAATGAAGAGCAGTGCAGAAATTGGTGTTCTCTCTTTGATTGTTTTTTATCTGTTTATGTGGAACTTACTTGCCAAGTTTAGACACTATTTCAAGTATTTGCAAATGACAGTGGACAGTTAATGACAGTGAATTAAGAATTTTTAAATCTTCAATAGCATTAGCATTTCTTGCAATAATTGCTTCCAGCATATCATTATTAAGAGAAACGATGCCCACATCAAGGATAATTTTTTAAGCTAAAGTCCTTGTCAAATTTTTGGAACCATCACTAGCAGTTTGCACATTGAAAACATTATCTTCTTGCACATTTTTTACAGTATAACAGCATTGTTGTCTTTTTTTGAAACTCATAAACCATGATATGCCTAATGTGCTCTTCAGTGACTTC
Organism: Olivierus martensii; assembly: GCA_000484575.1. Classification (NCBI taxonomy): domain Eukaryota; kingdom Metazoa; phylum Arthropoda; class Arachnida; order Scorpiones; family Buthidae; genus Olivierus; species Olivierus martensii. The sequence continues at coordinate 65,452 of AYEL01082312.1, read as the reverse complement.
CATAGTAATAAAGGGATATTTAAACTACAAGTTATATAAGATGTTCTTGAAAGTTGGAATTCCTTAGAATGAGTGTGTCTTAGCTTAGTGGTATTTTTTAAAGCTTTAAAAATTCATGTTTAGAAAAGCTGAGATATGTTTTTGTTCAAACATATCTCAGCTTTTAAGATAATCTGATACATAAATTCAACTTTATGAAAAGTTATGATAGTGAAGAGATTTTTTTAGTATCATCAATTTGTGATACAATATTATAATTTTATATGATAGCAGCGACACTTATGATAACTCTAATGATACTCATCACTAATTATCATTAGTTGACTATTAATAACAATGCTATCTTTACATTATAATAACTATTATAATACAATATACATTTATTTATGATAATTATATTATTGAAACTTTATGTTTACATTTAGAAGATTAATATATTTCAAAAAATTATTTATATATTAAGATCTATAATAGAATATAGAGATTAGATTAAAGCAATCATTTTTAGAAGATTTTAATTTAGAGATTTAATTTTTAAGAAAAAATTTTTTAATGATATAAAAGTGCATAAATGATTTAATATAGTGATAGTTCAAGTATTTTATATGATATGAAATTCATTAATGAAAGAATGGCATAAAACTTTGATACAATTTTAGTGCTTTTAATGAAAATGGTTAAAAATACAGATATTTCATGATTTATGTACAGGAAAACCTCGATTATCGCGGTTTTGATTATTGCGATTCTCGATTTATCGCGGTTTATAATTTGATACCAAAATTCGAATTATTGCGCTCAAATTCGAATTATTACAGCCACGAGATGTAGCCCACTACATATGCAACCAGAATTATATTTAGTTTAAGTCGCCACTCTCCAAGTAGCACTTCATTTTTATCTGTTGTGCCTGCTCACCATTCACCAGTAACTATTCACCTCTACTTGAAGTACATGTGGATATTTATTTCTCTTCTTATTTACCTCTACAGTGAATGCTAAAGGAAACCAGGATGATATCAAGGCTACAGGTATCAAGAAGAAACGTGGAGTGATCAACTTAGAAGATTAGCATGCTCAACACATTTCTTTTTTACCTTATGCATAAAATTTAATTAATATATTTGTAAATTCCTTGGCAGTGATCACCCATTTTACATACATTATTTATCCCGATTATCGCGGATTCGATTATTGTGGTATTTTTCGTGGCAACATTAACCGCAATAATTGAGGTATTCTTGTATATCCAACTTCTGTAAATTTGACTTTGCATAAAATATTTTCTAAAACTTTTCATAAACATCTATTGTATTGGATTGTCTGGAAAGTTCATATGTTTTTTCGCAGTTAATAGGTGTTGCTATAGCAGTCAAAATATGCAAAATATTATTTAATTTAAAGAACTTTAAAGCCATCCTGTTAAACTCACAACTAGGGCTGGGTGTCGGCAGTTTTAAGAGATGTTGGTATCGGCAATAACTTTCTCATTGCTCGTAATTTATTAGTTTTAAATTTAAAAAATGTATTAAATAATTATTTTCTTTTTTGGTGAATAAATAATTTTTTCAATAATAAATATTGAATAAAAATGTGTTCTAAAAAATCATTTGTGCTTGTTTACTATCAGAGGTGTCGGTGTCAGCAAAAAAAAAAAAATGTAGATGACAGTGTCAGCACATTTTCCTGCCAACACCCCAGCCCTGCTCACAACAATGCATATACAAAAAACAAAGCTCTAAACAGGATAAAATACTTTATTAACAGAATCGTTTTCGACCTTATCAGTAGGTCAACCTCAGCTGCAATGAATAAAGGAGAGAAGAAACCTCCTACAAAAATAGACATCTCTTTTGATGTGATCTATGAGTGTTTATTTTTGTAGGAAGTTTTTTCTCTCTTTTCTGTATATTCATTGCAACTGAAGTTGACCTACGGATAAGGTCGAAAACGTTTCTGTTAATAAAGTATTTTATCCTGTTTAGAGCTTTGTTTTTTGTGTGCATTATTTAATTTAGTTGTGTCCTTGAAAGATGGCACTGCAAACATCATAAAAGTTTATAATTTCCCAAAATAAAGATGAGTAACATTTCCAATACCAAAGCTAAATTTTTATCAAAAAAAAGATCATGTTCAGTGCTTGATAGATTTTAAAGAGATAATTTATTATGAGTTGCTAAAAAACAACAAAATTATTAATTCAAACAAATATTTCAGTTTAATGTACTTGTGAAGAGAATGATTTTGAAAATATTGTAGTCAACTTATCAATTTAAAAGAGGAAATTGCAAAAAACAGTAAAAAATAATATTCCACCATAATAACGCTAGACCACACATCATGATGATTTAGCAGAAATTAAAGGAATTCAGAATGAAAAGTTCTAATTCATCCTCTGTACTCACCATATATTGCACCGTCAGATTACTCTTTTTCAGTCATCATAAAATTCTCTAAAAAGAAAAGATTTAAAAATACTGAAGTTGAAAACCACTTAAAAACATATTTTCAGTCAAAACATCAAAATTTTTCAAAGATGACATCAAGAAACTTCTGATTTGATAATTTTCATTTGATTTGGATGACAAATCAAATGAAAATTAGAAAGGTTGGATGTTTAAATGAAAATTATTTTATTGAAAATAAATATATCTTTAAATTTGAAAATTTTGCTTTGTTTATTTGGAAAAAAGTGCACAAACTTTCTGAACAACCCAATATTTGTAAATTACAAACCCAAACATGATGATTTACAACTCTTAAAAGTTTATATTATTTGATTTATTTATGCTTTGTCTTCCTTTCAGTCAGAAAATAATATGTACCATAACATTGTTTAGATGCAATCACAGTTATCCACTTAACCGAGTAGTTTTTGCTTCAGATTTTTGTTAAAAAATTTTTTACTGTGTTGTATAAAATTTGGATTATGCAAAAAATTCCAGTCCAATTATTTATATAAACCATGAAATACCTGTACTGTGCAAATCATTTGCAAGTTCTTTAGAATCATTATATCTTTAAATGTAAGCAATTTTTAATTTTTCTTTAGTATCATGATTATAGATATTTTGGAAATGCATTTATATACAGAGGATCCTTTACCTAAGATGATTAATACTCATACTAGTAATCATTTATGATAGAAATTCATAATTATGCTAACTGTATCAATGGTTATTATGACAACTATATCGGCTGACAAAGCTTCTTTAACTATTTCATTTTAATTCAAAAATGTTTTCTGAAATGCCTGTAATATAATAACATAAAGAAATTCACTTTAAAAAACAGATATTTACAATGTACTTTAACTGCATATTTCAGAAAAGACTCACATTTATCAATATATAAAGCTCAATAATAATAATAATTCACATCCAGCAATTTCTTCAGCCAATGTAATATTATCAGGATATTCATTTTCTGCTTCTTTACATATATTAATTAAATTCTTAAGAAAACTAAATTTTAGTCTATAGTTTAAATAACAACAGCTAAAATTTTATTTTTCTTTATAGCTGAATTTGATTTTAATAGTTTTCATAGTTGGCCCGTAGATCCCATAGAAGTGCTTTAGTTTTCTATCCATAAAATTTGGAATAAATTTAATGTTCTATACTTTGGAAAATTTTCTTGAGAGATCAAAACCTGGCTTGCAATTTTCTTTCTCGACAGTCCTGCTAATTCTACTACATATACTTCATATACAGTATATAAGTAGCTTGTGACTGGACTTTCACAATTAGTAATCAGCTAAAGATTAGAAGTGGCGTTAAAAATAATTTTTCATTTTATTTATTTTTGCTGTTATCTTGGCTGAAAATGTAACTAAATTATGCAATAAAGAAAATATTAAGTAAAAACAAAAGCAAATTATGCATTATGCTTTTGTTTTTACCAAATATTTTCTTTATCATTAAAATTACTTCAAAAGGGCTATCACCCGCTGCAACACAATTCAAGATCAACAAGAAGAAATAAATAATATTTATAAATGTGGCAAAAAACATTGAATATTTTCTTTATTTTTATCTATATAAAATATTTGATAAATGTAAGATTTATGTTTTTCTTTCCCGTAAAGAATAAACTGTATTTATAGTCAATTCTCGTTATTCACGGATTCCGTATTCACATATTCAATTATTCGCAAAAATTATTTGTAATCACAAAATTGATTTCCATGGAGCTTTCGCACTTATTCACAGACTCCCGCTGAGTGGCAAAAATACTGTTATCAATGTAAACTCTCTCTTTTTCTCTAACAAAGGAAGTTTTTGTTATCAAATGTAGTCTCTGTGTCGTTCTGTCAGAAAAGTCTCATTATCTATCTCTGCTCACTCCACAGACTGCAGGTAGGCCAACAGCCTGTTCATCTCATCCGCAAGTCCCACAGAAGAATCTGATGCTATGTTTGAAGGAAGCCTCAAATTTAGATGCCTAACTTCCTGTGCATTTGCTCCTTATGCCGAGATTTTAGAAGATCAGAGGCAAAAAGTGACAGTTTTTCAATGCAGTTCAAAAAGACAATGTGTCAGCTGCCCAGTGGCAGAACTTAAAATTTTTGGCCCCCCACAAAATATTATTCCTGTCCCTATCACAAAGAAAAACTTTTATCTAGATATTTTAATTAGAAAATAACAAAAAAGAATAAAATTGCATCAATTAAAAAACAACTGAAAACTATCAAAAGAAAATATATTTAAAATTTTTCCCCTGGATATTATATTTGCAAAATCTATAATCACATCTTTTATTTCCATATTTTTGTCTACTCCTACTGCCACACTGCTCTGATTCAATGAATGTTTCATTCTTTTGATGGTGTATTTAATTTTTATTGTATTATGTTGTTAATTTAAAAACGGGTAAGAAAATACAAAGAGGATTTGGGCCTTCTATAACTCTGGGCCCCCTGCATTGTAGTTCTGCTATTGCAGCTGCCACATCAAAGAACTACCCATCAAAAATAAGATTTTATTTACTACATAGTTAATGTTTTAAAAAATTAAATAAAGATTATTCCTCTTATGTATATTTCTTAGCACTAGCGAGCAGTCCAAACAGTACTATATTTTTTTTGTAATTCGACTGTAATTCGTTTGTAACGACTATGTTCTATGTTCGAAAATAGAATAACAAATTGTTGTATAAGCTGATGAGGGCAAATTATTGCCAAAAACGTTACTTAATAAATAATTTTTTGAGAAAAATATAGTACTGTTTGGGCTGCTCGCTAGTGCTAAGAAATATACATAAGAAGTCTAACTCCTATTTAGAGCAGTAAGTGAGAAAGTAAATTACAGAGAAAGTAAATTATAAAGATTATTGTAATTATAATACTTATATAGTTCTGTACACTGCATATACTGTAATTATTTGTAACACATGTTAAATAAGGTGTCTTTAAACAGAAAAATACGCATAAAGCAAGAATGAAAATGTTGGAAAGGTTGGCAGGAACCTAACTCTATATTTCCTATAGACACAATGGTTTAGTATTCGTTAATTCAGTATTCACGAAGAATTTACAGAATGTAACTACTGCAAATAATAAGAATCAACTGTATTTAATATTACTCTTTAAAAATTTTTGAATATGCTGACCTTTAATGGTTTGAAATCTAATCATTTCATTTATAATATTACCTAAGGAAGTATATTCTGAATTATGATCCAAAATTTGAATGCATCTCTTATAAGGTGAAAGGACTTCTATAATTTTTTATTATCCATTTTCTTGAATTTGTTAAAAATTAGGTCATAATTTTTTCCTTTCTCTTTCATGAATTAGTTATGTATCATATATCAGTTATGTAACTTAACAACCAATATAATATCACAAAACTTCAATATCATTTTTCTGGAAAATTAAGCCTCCAAAGAAAAATTTCTAAAGATAATTTAATCAATTATAAAAATAACTGACTAAATTGATTCTGAAAGTAGTTCCTTATCATCTGTATATGTGTGTGTATGTATGTATATATATATATATATATGACAACGAACTCTCTTTCTATGATATGCAGGATATATATATGCTGTATATCATAGAAAGAGAATCTCATAATCATTTGTAGTTGACTATTTAGTATTCATCCATTATAACTTTTCTCTCCCCTGAACAAGTTCTGACATCTTGTTCATTACATTTGTGCTTTTCAGATCAATCTTTTGGATATTTATCATCATTATTGCTGCTATTTGACTAAGAGAAAAATCTCAAATATTTTTCTTGTAAGCTTAACACAATTTTTGAATAATGCAATGATGATAATAAAATAATTATCATCTTTATAAAAATAAAAGACATAAAATTAAATTAAAACTTAAAATCATTGAAATAGAAGAAAAACAATATTGAATGGTGAGAGATTCAAAAATTGAAGAAAAATTGTTAGATGCATTGTAATATTAAGTAAAAATAAAAATTACCATATTTATTTTGGACTTTGACAAAAAAAAGTAATACAATAATAATAATAATAAAATAGTAAGAAAAGTAATTAAAGAATATAGTGTATGACATGCTTAGAACTAAAAAAACAGCAAATAAACATGCTGTTATTTTAGTTCTAAGCATGTCTTATACTATATTCTTTCTTATTGTTTCTTTCATGCTTTATATGAAAGAAACAATAAGATCAATGAGAAAATAAGTTTTTTTTTAAATCAAAAAATTGAATTTTGTTTTTCTACATCATTAGTAACCTTTCAGCTTATAAACTTCATATTGCACATTGTATTTCTGTGATTTAAGAAAATTTTTATTTTTAAGCTATGTTGCATAGCAAGTATATATCATTATTAATTTTATTGTTAGTAGTTAATTTTATCTAATTTTAAAAAACTTATAGATCTTAATTATTTTTTATAGATATTTTTATCAATCTCTTTATTTAGTATATCATACAGAGATAAACAAATGTTATGATTAAATCATTGACATATAAGTTAAATTAATAATTTATGGTAATTTATATCAATACTTATTTTATGTAGCCTGAAAGTCGTCAGAAATTTGGTTTCTTAGAGAAAAAAAAAGATTATAAACTTAGAGCAAGGTAAGAAAAAAATGATTTCAATTTTAATATAATTTAACTGTAAAATTTTCTAAATAGAATCATAAATTGGTTTACTTTTAAAATCAGGAACACTATCCAAACTTCAATTAATTATTTCAAATTAGTTTATTTTTAATATAGATATTCTTTAGGGAACATATAAAATTATGATAGATGAATATATTCAACTTACAAGAAAATTATCTCAAAAAAAACAATCAACAGATGAAACAGCATAAATATATGTATTTTAAATAAAAAAAATTTTGCAAATTTGTTAATAAAAGTTATTTTATTAAATTAAAATAAATTTCATTATTAGAAAAGCTGTAAAATTAAAATGCTTATTCTTATACAACTATGAAAAATTCTATCAATAATTTTGTTTCCATTTTTTCAATTGCTATGTAGACATTATAAATAAAGATCCAGTTTATTTTTAATTTACACAAATATTTATACTTATATAGATAAAATTCATATTGTAACAACCAGCAATATATTCAATTTTTAAGAAATTATTTTATTGAAGTATATATATATATATATTAAGGATGATTTCAATAGATGTTACTTAAAAAAATAAAATAAAATTTGTTGAAATTATCGAATAATAAAGAATTCTTAAAGAATTTGCAGGTAAATTTCTATCCATAAATTTGTTGAAAATATTTTAAAACTGAAAATTTTTTAATTCAGTAACAAATGACTTAAATTCCCTAATATAATTTTTTTGTTTATATTTAAAATTTTTAAAAAAGTTATAAGTATGTGAATAAGTTTCATAAATACTGTAGATATGTGAAAAATCTTATATTTAATCAGAATTTGATTATATGTATTTTTTTTAATATTAATTACAATATTACAATAACTATTTAAAGTGATTTACTGTTTTTATAATTGAAAATTAATAATTTGCATTTTTTATTAATTTTATTAATAGATTTAGAAAGTTATAATTTGATAAAGATTATTTACTTAAACTTATGAAATTAAATTCCTTTACAATGTGACTCATTGATTTTTAAAATAAAACTTGCATCCTGGTTTTAAAGTAACATTTATTCATTGATTATATATAAGAAATAACACTTTCTCTGTTATATTTATTCAGTAGTTTAAAATATAACATTTGTATAATAAAGTTATTAAGTTTTTATTGTGTCAATTATTACTATTATTCAAATTTTTTTAAATTAATTTAATTTATATTTTCTTGTTTTACAATATTAAACTAAATATTGTGAGGTATAAAAAATATAATTTATTCCATGAAATTATAATAAATTGTATAATAATAATTCAGTGTTTCTTTGTATTTTGTTATTTAAAATATTAATAATATACTAAAATAACTAAAGAAGAAAAATCCAATTTAATATCCAGAATAATTCCTTTTTAAATAAGAAATTAGCTTCATCTATAATGTTTAGATACTGTAATTCACCATCTTATATCTTATTCTGAGGAAAGAAATAAATAAACTGTTTTGAATATTCTAAATTAATATTAAATTGTAAAATACAATATTTATGAACAATATTAATCTAATTTATTAAAGTAATAATTAAATTAATATCTATGTAGCATTTATTCTAAATATATAAATACTTAACAATAGCTGATGATAATTTCAATATAAATGTTTGAAATTATTAAAAAAAAACTTTTATGATTTCTGCATATCAAAAAATATTAGAGTAATGAATATATTTTCTTTTAATTAAATTTTCCAATAATAATGATATTTATTTTTTGAATAATATTACAAATATTGAATATATTGCATATTTTCTGGAGAATTAATTTTATATTACAATACATATCTTGTTATATCAGAATATAATAAGATTATATGATGTAGTTTTACAAAAAATAAGAATTGTTTGTTTAAAACTTTTTCATTGAATATATATTAAATACTACAATACAATACCAACTCATTCTCTACCTTACTGATATGAATTATTCATTATATATCTATATCAGTATATTCAAGTTGGACATACTGTGTAGATGATTTGATGAGAACTGCTCTTTGAAGCATGATTTGTGTTTGTCGCTGTTTACCAACTGTGTTGATTCTTGGGTAGCAGCTGATTAGTGACACTATGGCTGTGATAATTAGTTCATGCTTGACAATTTAGTTTCCTCAATTTTATGTCTATCTCTATCCTGAAGTTCATTAGTCACTAAACATTCTCATAATGACAAACGATGGGAATGGTTCCCCAAGGACCAGAGTACAACTCAGTAAGTTTGTTTTCGATTTCCATTCAGAGAACTGCCTTTTGTTATATCATGGTTCCAGTTCTAGAGGGTGAGGAGTCCCAGGGTGGGAGTGAGAGGGGACACAGGAAGGCCACTGAGGTGTACTTGTTCAGGAAGACTTAAATATTTGCATAGAAACCCCATTTGTACAAAAGATGGTGCTGATGGCAGAGTCATCTGCCAGTGGCAATTTGTATGAGAAAGGTAGGCCATCATAAGGTGCCTGTCGTTGACTTCTGCCTGATTTTGTGCGTCTCTGATGTGCGGGGATGCAAAATAATTTGACGAAAAGAAGAGTCGACACTGACGGCAAGCAAATTAAAAAATACTCCCCAGGAGTCATTTGCAAATGAAAAATGTCCATCCCTGGTGATATCAAGCTTTGTATGCTGCCTGTCACTCCAACATTCGGGTGGGATTTCTCCAGAGTTTCCCCTCTTTCTGTTGAGTTATTTTGAAAAGTTCAGAAGAGCATTAATTCAGTTGCAATTTACAATTCAAATCAGTTGCCACATTTCCATACCAAAAAGGATGGAAAGAGGGGAAGCATTCATTTCGTAGATGTCCAAGGTTAGCAGTCCAACTGAGAGACTGCAGCTTGCTCATCTGAGAACACAGTTCACTCCTTCTCCCTGTATTTTTAGTGAAAAGCTTGATGGGTGACAAATGTGGCATTTAAGTTCCTATTGGTCGGTTAAAATGAAGGAGTGCCGACACCATTCATAGTACTGTTGTAAATTTGAATTGATTTTAAGTGTTATATACAAAATCTTGTTGTAAAATTGTTTATTACATATGAATGAAAAATTTTATCATCATATTTTTTTTCTATATATATAGAAGGTAAACCATTAGTGTTTCAACATTTAATTAGTGAAAATTTTAAACTATAAATTTACTAATTATATTATTTTATAATATTTACTAATTATTTTATAAAGTTACTTATAAAAATAAAATACAAAAAAATAAAAATATATAAAAAATATCAATTATTTATGTATTTACAATAACAGTGATTTATAAATTAAGTATGTCCATGTTGTCGGGATATCTATGCTGTATTGTTCATTTATAATGTTATTATTCTTTGATCTATCTAATATTGCTACAGATTCTTCAAGCAGGCTATTTTCTTGATAAAAATCTGTTTTATTACACTTGCATTATCAAAGGCATAATGCAAGGGTAATAAAGCAAGAAAACAAGAAAAATATATATGGCCTGGAAATACTTGATATGCTATATATCAAATATTCATCAAGTCTTCCCAGACTATATATCAAATATTCATAGTGTCTTCTGCTAAGGGCAGTTGTCATTTTGTCATGTGATATGTCTGTTTTGTGTTCTTTATTTGATCTTCCAAATTTCTTTTTATATAGTCAATATATTCTTTTACTTTATTTAATGTTTTATTAAAAACCAGGATGGTATATATTCCTGTTTGTTTACTTTTCTTATATTTATCTTTTCCATTCTTTAATGAATTAAATAGTGTTTTGATTCTATTATATGCAATTTTTTTTTTGCTTTTTACCAATTGTTTTTATTCTTTTCATCCTGCCTTTTTTGTATTGAATTTTTAAATATTTTATTGCTGTTTTCTCTTCCTCCTATTATATCATTTTAAATATTTAAAATGAAATGTAATAAAGTTTTTTCATATCAGTATCCAACTTAAGTACCAGAAATAGGAATTTGTATCATTGGAAGATGGAGAACTATCAGACATTAATAATTCTAAAAAACTTTCTACTTTTCTAATTACATGGTTTTATTAACACATTAATGACTGATTAGTAATAATTCTAAAAAACTTTCTACTTTTCTAATTACATGGTTTTATTAACACATTAATGACTGATGATTAAAATTTTGCCAAGGTCATCTAAGTACCAACCTGGGGAAGCCATGTGTAAAATTTTTTTTTTAGAGGTCATTGTTTGTTTGTAATTTCCTGATACAATTGGGCATTTTTCATTTTCCATCCGTTAATTAACATTCTACTTTTGTATTTTACACAATTCTCTGCTTTTTACAATATAATATATATGAATATACCATAATTTTTAGAGAGCTACGAGCATTTGAATTTAGCATTTGACATTTTTTTATATACAATATAAAATATATTTTATTCAAATTGCATTTCATTTGCAAATTTCACACAACTTTAAACTTATAATGTGAATGATTAAAAATATCTGCATGTAGTGCTTTAATCCTTTGAACTAAAAATTGTCTTGTTCTCTATGCAGAAAGTATCTAATTTGCACAACAATTATGTTCTTTAAAGATATGTTCAAGTAAATTTACATAAATTATATAATTATTATGATAATAATAGACATAACATTATATGTTGAATAATATATACATATATATAAATACACAGCATATAATGTTTATTTCTATTATATATAGGAATTTTCCAAGTTTATATTGTAGGTGGAACTGAGATCGGCAGCATTATTTGAGACAATGTAAATTAAGACCAATTTTACAATAAATGCAAGGTTCAAGAACAAAAATTTTGAACTAGAAAAACAGATATTCTTATTTTGCACTTATCAAATATTTACAGAAAATATGAAATCTGATAAATTAAATGACAGTTTAAGGATAAAAGGGAATTCTCTCTTGAACTACAACCAGGAAATTTGAATAATTGTTAATATCCAATAATAGAAATTGTGATAAACAAGTCTTTATCCAATGCTTGGAATCAAGTGCTGAACCTTGCAAAATAAATACTTCTTCTCTTAGAATCTCCTAAAAAGAAGCAAGTATTTGCTTTATTCTTTGCCTTGTTGTTGCTGCTGTTCATTGCTCTTTCAAATCAATATCCTGAAGAATCTCAATGCTACTTCAATGAGTCAAAGCTCAATTTTTAAATCACATGAACTGATGTGCAGGCTCAGGTTAAAATCAGATCTTTCAAACATGCTTTGCTTTTGAATTTCAATAAAATCTTTGAACCTGAGAATCAACATGGAAATATAGCATCTTGAAAACATTTTCAGAATCAACTTCTAAATCACATTTGTTGCCAAAACATTGGGATTTCATTACTTTTTCAGTGATATTCAAGGCTCAAATGCTAAAAATTGATTTTCTTAGAATCAACTTTTGAACCAGTATTTGAATCCTGAATATCAGTGAAGAAGAGGAACTTTCTTCCAAACACACTTCATTATTTTGTCAGCAACTTTTGTCTATGTCTGTCATATACAGCTAATATTTATGTTGAGATCTTCCCTTTCAAATTTTATGTTGCTTTCCTTCCAGAGGCAATTAAACAGTAGCTAATTAATCACAAGTTGCATATACAGTGAGTAATAGTTAATGAACAGTTTGGATAATGAACAAATCAGATAATGAACACTTTTGCAAAACAGTTTTATGTTCGGATAACAAATACCTCACAGAAAAAACTGTGGGATCCCCAGATTGACAGAATGACATGTGGGTGGGATGGCCACATGGTAAAGCTGTAGCTTACCATCCTGAAGGATTAGGGTTCAAATCCAGTCCCACACCCCCAATTTCAGGAGGGGTCTGGGCCAGGCCTGTTGAACCCTATTCTTCAACCATCTGGTTGACCCCATCATGGTGGGACAGCCTTTGATGGGCTCTATAAGTGGCCACCACTTGATATGGTGGCTTAAGTAACTAACAAAATGACAGGCTTAGGTCTTGCGTGTTTGTGGACTTATGGGTAAGAATGGGAGAATAGTAGTTTTTCCCAATTAAAATGAACTCAGATACAACTTAAAACATCAAAGATTTATTAAAGAAGGTAAGAGAGAGATTTTACAATATTTTGATGTCAAAGATTTATTAAAGAAGGTAAGAGAGAGATTTTACAATTTTTTGGACAAAGATTTATTAAACAAGTAAGAGAGAGATTTTACAATTTTTTGGTCTTAGAATGGCACCCATACCAGATTGGAGAGATTTTACAATTTTTTGGTCTTAGAATGGCACTCATACCAGGTTAATTTTACAATTTTTTGGTCTTGAATGGCACCCATACCAAGTTGAGGTCAATAGGCTTGGGGATCTCTACAACGACAATGTTATTAATCACTTCTGAAAAATCCTGAAGAGGAGAAAAAAAAGCAATAGACATTGAACAGATTCTTTTACACCCCACAAATGAAAACAAACATGATATATGAAAATGCATATATAGTTCAGTAAATACAGCACTTGAAGCAGTATAAAATATAAAGTTTTTTTATTACACCAACAAAAACGTTTTTGATACAAACAGTATCATCATCAGTTGTACATAGAATAAAATAAAAAAGGATTTTATTTTATTCAATGTACAACTGATGATGATACTGTTTGTATCGAAAACGTTTTTGTTGGTGTAATAAAAAAACTTTATATTTTATACTGCTTCAAGTGCTGTATTTATTGTTAACTATAGTTACAAAGTTAAGCAGTTTTTTTTATTTCAATGGATTGATTGAAAAATGCAAAAGACTGTGTATGTATATATTATTGTTATTACATATAAATAAACATAGAAAGAAATTATATAATTATTTATTTTTTTTTTTTTTGGGGTCTCCAGAACGAATTAATCAAATCAATAAAACCTATGGTAAATTGATGATCGATTAATGTATTGTTATTACATATAAATAAACATAGAAAGAAATTATATAATTATTTATTTTTTTTTTTGGGGGTCTCCAGAACAAATTAATCAAATCAATAAAACCTATGGTATATTGATGATCGATTAATGAACAATTTGGATAACGAACATTGTCTTTGAACGGATTATGTTCGTTAACCGATCACCCACTGTATCTGTAGTAAGGTTGACTATGAGGTAAAGAATGAGATTCAATGAACCAAACCCAATTGTCTTGAAAAATTCTGGAGATATATGACCATACTTTAAAACTCTGTCTATAATTTTACAATATCTTAAAATAACTATGATTTCTAACACTATATGCAGTAATTAAATCTTTTTAAAATAAATAAATCTTTAATAACAAAAACATTTTTTACCAGTTTCTCAGTTCTCTTCAATTATAATTGATATCTTTGCATTTATCAATCATCATCTCGACAACGTTCACATTCCGTTCATTTCCTTTGAATAATCGCCCCTGTTGACTTTTCTGTCGTAGCTGCGAACCATGTTATATGCTAGAAAAAGAAGTTAATAAACAAAGATTAAATTGTAGAACACGAAACAATAAAATTGAATGTGTTATGAGGCTAGAACAGCCTAAACGCGATTACCTCAAGGTACTGATCTGCACTTGCCCCAGGTAACAATATATACGGAGCAAGAGCTTACCAGGGTTTTTCTCAAAAAATTTTGAAATGTTGATATAAACTTTAATCAATATTCTACATGCTTACCAAAAAAAAGCTCTAATATGAAGTTATCCTAAGAATTATTGCACTTTTAAGATCCTGTCAAAGTTGTCCTGTTCGGACGCGACGCTTTTGTAAAGACTGGAATCGCATCATTCGTCGTGCGTTATTTATATCGATAGATTGATATTAACTTGTAGTAAAAGACTACAATATCAAATAGCAAAATTTCGCTTATTTTATAATAAAAAAAGCCCGATAATGCACTTCCCCTAACTACGCCTTTTCCCCACTCCACCTTATAGTTTTTGCTAATTAATCATATTAATAAAAATCAATTAATATGATTTTATGCATTTTGCACACTTAAAAGTAAGATAAATTGCCAAGAGTTTAGAAATCATAGTATAACGCCTGATAAATAGATATCTAATAAATTATATACGATTACAATTGAAAAATACAGTACTATCATAATTCCTTTTTCATATTTCTTTAACTAATTACATCCAATAGATACATTACAACAATATTTCAAGTAACCAATACAACTGTTCATTATTTACTCATTACTCTGAGCAATGCTTCATATCTAAAGATAATCGCCCAGTATATAACAATAATGTTTACTTAAATTTTTTAATAATTCGAAGGAAAAATTATTATTATTCCACTTTTCCTGGATCTACGATAGTTTTATTTGCTTTCAAACTTTAGAAATATTGAATTTTATCCAAGTTTGATACAACTGATAATTTTCCATTGGAAAATTAGTATTAAAACATAATTGGATGGTTTGGAATATCTGCTAGTCATTCAATCTTGTAATTAATGGTGTAGAAATGCAGAGAATGTAAAAAAACAATTAAATTTTTCATGCTTATTGGGTTTTAACATAGTATACAACCTTTTTTCTTCTCTGAAACAGGCTCAAATGTCAAACTGTTCATTATATCCTTATCAATCACTGCAAAGAATATAAATATATAGCTATAACATCTTGTGAGGAAAGTAAAATATTTTCGATGTTCTGCTGTTAAATATAATTTTCAGCACTGTACTTATTATTCTCGGCCCTCAACCAGAATAAGAATTTAAAAATATGCATATGTTGTATAAACACAATTACTAAGGCCCAGGTAAAATATTGTTAAAAAGTAGTGGAGTGATATACTATTCATAAAAATGAAGAAAAACACTTCTATTGCCCTCGTTTAATATCTGCAAGATAAATAACTACTCGGTTATGAGCCACGGTATATTGTTAGTTTGAAGTCAAAAATTGTTTCGATTTTTATTTATATAATCTATTGTATTCAAGTTTATTTTGATATTCATTATTGTAATTTTTTTAAATCAATATTAAATTAATAACGAATAGACTCGATTATGGATCCTTCAGTGGAAAATCAAAGATATCACTTATGGCCAAATGTAATCATCCTATCGAGTATATATAAGTATATAAGCACCGTTTAGTATACAGTAAACTTTTTCAAGAACGGTATCATCTTGAATCGGATCTTTCAAAATTTCCATTAGTTCAAAAATTTTTTAAGACGGAATTAATAAGTAATGTACAAAAATAACATCTTTTGAATTTCTAAAGTATTACTAATTCATATATAAAAAGAGGTCTCTGTCCCGATCATTGGGTTCAACGAGCTAGGCAGATACCTCATGGTTAGCCCTAATTGGGTTATGGGCTTGTGATGGTTTTGAATTGGCTTCCGCCAAAATTGTCCCATGTAAGATTTGGCAATTTAGCTAAAACTAAGATAATCCAAAAAAAGGTCAGCCAGATGATCGCGGTGGAAGATTACTGTGCTTCCATTATACAGTAAACTTTTTCAAGAACGGTATCATCTTGAATCGGATCTTTCAAAATTTCCATCAGTTCAAGAATTTTTTATAAGACGGAATTAATAAGTAATGTACAAAAATAACATCTTTTGAATTTCTAAAGTATTACTAATTCATATATAAAAAGAGGTCTCTGTCCCGATCATTGGGTTCAACGAGCTAGGCAGATACCTCATGGTTAGCCCTAATTGGGTTATGGGCTTGTGATGGTTTTGAATTGGCTTCCGCCAAAATTGTCCCATGTAAGATTTGGCAATTTAGCTAAAACTAAGATAATCCAAAAAAAGGTCAGCCAGATGATCGCGGTGGAAGATTACTGTGCTTCCATTCTGAGAATCCTGGTTCACTTCCTAGATCCCATATTGCATAAATGTTTATCAGAAAGGCTCTGGGTCCAGCTCGTTAGACCACATCCTCCATCTGACGGTCGACTCCATTAAAGATATAGGTAGCCTGTAGTAGAACTGGAATGCCCTTGGTGGATGGAAAGTGATGCTAAACTTCACAAAGTAAAAATCACATTTAAAAGAATTTGCCAGATAAAGCCTGCTAAAAACTTTTCAAAGTGCTTTTTTATTATTTATTAATTTTGTTTGATATAAAGCTAAATTTTTTATTTCAGAAATTGAACATTTTTTTAGATCGCAATTTTTGTTGTATGTTGACTAGTTGAATCGATCGTCTATCTCATTCTTTTGATGATTTTTGCCTGTTTGAATGTAATTAATGCTGCGATAAAAGTGATTTCAAAATGTCAAATGATGAAAAATAATTTTTTTTAAAAACTCAGTTTTACTGATTATTAATTTCTGGTTTGAAAGCGGCATAAAATAAGAAAAAAAGGTCAAAACGACAACTTATGCAAACATTCCATTCAAATAGTATTCATATATATATATATTTTCTGACAAATACGAAGGGTACGTATACGAAGCCATTGTAATCGAGAAATGTCAATATAATTCCACCGCTATTAATAAGAACGACCCACTCTTATACCTTCAGCGTGGGGAATGGCTTATTCATGAAACTTCACGATCCAGACTTTAACATTTTTATTTGTATTTTATTTATTTATTTATTTTGTATATTTTCTTTTCATTAATTTTTATTCTTTATTTACTAAATTTGATATTTATACATTTTTTATATTTAATTTAATTTATTTTTTGATAATTTTTACTGCAATTTGTATTTTTAAATTCTGTTCTATTAATATACGTTTTGTTCTATTATATACGTTTAACTGATGATGGCTATCGAATAGCCGAAAACGTTCTCCAAATAAATTGTTTTTTCATCTCCTACGTTTAGTGCTTTAATTGATTTTAAGTGTAGTATTCATATATATTGTAAGGATCTATTAAAAGATCAAAGATACTAAACTGATCGAAATCGGTGCTTTATTATTGATGTAATAATGAACCGCTGTAAAATAGAATTATGGAAACGATCATGAGATCGATTCATCGATTTTCACTAAGTTGTTTTATTATTACTATATATTATTTAAAAAAAAATAAAGATAGTTAATACAAATAAGGAAGCCTAATAGAGATCGGATCAATTTTTGACTTTTTCTTTTCCAAAATGGAAAAAATAAACTTATAAATTAGATTTTCTGTTGGTCATTAGCACGGTAACTGCGTAATCATTATCGAATGTAAATAAATATTACAAATTTTATGATGATTCACAAGCGAATCAAATCTATTAAAATTGATCGTTATGCGGCCAATTATCACTATCTAAAAGAATTTCGTATATTTGTGGAGCAATATTTGAATAATATATAAATATTATTCGATCTGAATGAAATTCACATAGTGTATATTTTAAAGAATTTATAGAGAACCAATAACCTATTAAAACTGATTAGATTGTCTGGCATTGTCTATCGAGGCATTGTCTCATGAAAATATAATCCGATTTGAATAAAATTCATATTTATTGGAATCCAATAGAATATCAAGTATGATAAAAAATAATCGAAATCTATTCATTATTACTCATGTAATAACGATCCAAACTAAATAATTTTGATTTTTTTGAGAGTTAAAAAAAATCGAACAGCAGAAAGGGACACGAGATCGATTCACGATCTTAATTTATTATATCATACAGTACAGTTTTTCTCTCGATTCATTGCATATTCAGATTATTTTTCGTCCATTTTAGAATGATAGTTGAAAAAAAATATTATCATTATCTTTTCAAACAAGTTTCATAAGCTATATCTGAACTATAAAATATAAAACTATAAGGAGGAGAAGAAAAAAATAGAATTATAAAATAGGATTTTTGAAATACAGTGGGTGATCGGTTAACGATCATAATCTGTTCAAAGAAATGTTCGTTATCCGAATTGTTAATCGATCATCGATTTATCATAGATTTTTATGGGAATTTGATTAATTCGTTCTGGAAACCCAAAAAAATAAATAAATAAAAAATTATATAATTTCTTACTCCGTTTATTTATATGTAATAATAATAATATATACTGTATATATATAACATTTTAATCTATTATATGTTGTTTATTTTCCATTAAAGAATCTGTCCAATGTCAATTGCTTTTCTCTTTTCTTCAGGATTTTTCGGAAGTGATTAATAGAATTGTCGTTGTAGAGATCCCCAAGCCTATTGATCTCAGCCTGGTATAGGTGCCATTCTAAGACCAAAATATTGGAAAATCTCTCTCTTACCTTTTAAATAAATCTTTGATTTATTTTAAATTGTCTTCGAGTTCATTTTAATCGGGAAAAACTACTATTCTCCCATCCTTACCCTATTTGAAAAAAGTGTACTAGTATAAAGTGACCAGACGTCCCGGATTATGCGGGACTGTCCCGGATTTCAGTTGTTTGTCCCGCAATGAAAACTGTCCCAGAAAATGTCCCGGATTGGACATGTAATGTTTTTAACATTTTCGCAATGGCACAATGTTGCCATTTCCTCTACTTCCTATTAGATGCGTTATTGTTATTAACTGGTAATAAATGTTTCTACTTATATGTGACAAATATTGAAGATAACAAAAATACTATTATGGAGGTTGTTAGAGATATAACCGATTTAAAGTTCAAATTAAAAGAAAAACGCAGTCGAGCATAGAAACATTAAAATCAACATTACAAGTTAAGTACAATTTTTCCAATTTCTGTGAAGAATTTTATAATAATAATACAAGTAATGAAGATATATTAAAAGTTTCACTATGCGAAAAAATACACATAAATAATGTATTTATTTATTTAATATTATTCGTTATATTGATGGTTATATCTATATAGTTCTTTTTGATATTTTTTATTGAGATTATTATTTTCTGTGTACTTAATTTTTTGTTATGAAAAGAATGTGTTTTTAATTTTTTTTTATTTATCAGAAGTATGTGTTTTTGTAATTTTTATATTAATAAACGCATAAAAAGATAGATCCAAGACATTCTAATGACACAACTAAATAAACTAAGAAAATGGTGTCCTCATGAATATGCTAAGCATTTATTGTTATTGTTATTTGAACATGTCCCGCATTCCAACATAAAATATCTAGTCACTTTATACTAGTAGGACTGTACAGAAGTTTAGCGCCAGAAATGACAGAAGTGAGAAGGGAGTAGGAGAGATCGAGAGGAAAAATAGTGACCATACTTGTAGAAGCGGGTAGGCGATAGAGGAAGATAGTAAAAAGAGCAACCAACACAGTTAATAAATTCAATAATACAGACAAATACAAGTAAAACATATAAACAATATTTACAAAAAGCAAAATTGAAGATCTTGAAGATGCACTGTCGATGAACACAGTTTATTCTATCTCAGAATTATCCAAGAGAATCTTCCAAAGTTGGGTGATTCATCAGTCAAGGACGGAAAATCACGTCGAACTCATTTGAAGTCAGAAGTATCCATCAGCTGAGTTGATTTTCCAACTTCACAGCTTGAGAGTATTCCCAAGTTCAGTATTCGTCAAGGTGAGTCAGTGTTGTCTTTTCGTTTAACAATTTCCAAAGTTAGTTCTGATTTGTTGTCACATTTGTCCATTCATTTATTGTTACACCAGTGTTTGAAATTAAGTCCTGAAAGAGCCTGTAATTTTCTTTACATTCAAAAAGAAAGTAAGCCTACATGGCCAGTTTTGAGAGTTTAATAGTACATAGTCAATAAGTTTTTCTCTAAAACAGTCAAATTTTTTACAGTAATTTAAGAAATGATCAACAGTTTGTTCAGAGTTGTTACAATCACAGTTTTTATTATTACTAATTTTAAATCTAAACAAATAACTATTAAAATTACCATGACCGGTAAGTATCTGAGTAATATGAAAATTAGGATCAAGAAAGGTCATTTTTAGTCTATCCGTAATTTTCGGAAAAAATTAATAAGCGAGTCTGCCATTTTGACAATATTCCAATTTTTTTGCCAGTTGGCAAGAGTATTTTCTTTAATAGCTTTGCGAATTAAACTAGCAGGAAGATAATTGTAATGTAGTTCATTAACAACTTGTGAAACACTTTTAGCCAATAAATCAGCTCTGTCATTACCAACATTGTTTTGATGCGAAACAATGTGACAGAATTAAACCCTATTATGAAGTTTAAAGTCATTATGTTTTGTGAAAATATCAGAACTTAAAGGATGTACGTTTTTAGGCGTTTTCATGAGTGCCATTGCAACTCTACTATCTGTCACAATTTGGTACCTTTGAGAACCAGTGTCATTTTTGCAAATAAAGTGAAGGCTTTTGAGAATTGCAAATAACTCAGCCTGTACGATACTATAGAATTTGTGAAGTCGGTGATATGCTTGATGTATGATTCTTTTGGTACTGTTGTATACCACGAAGGCGGAACCAACATGATCAGTGGGTTTAGATCCGTCCGTGTAAATACTGAGTCCCTTAAAGTTTTCGTCGTACTGACAGAAATTAGGTTCACACAAATCAGCAATGTGACAGGAGGGAGTGTCTGTGTTTGCCACTTCAAGGTGATTGTCGGTGATAATTTTATAAGCGTCAGAAAGCTCCCCAAAGATTTCATAATTTTTATTCTCAGTGAGTTGGTTAAGATCCTTCCCAAAGTTATGCACAGTTTTCCAGATTAATGAGTTCTCTGTAATTTGTAAGTCAATAGGTATTAGTCCAGAAATTACCAAAAGGGCTTCAGTGGAGATCGTTCTGTATCCTCTGCAGATACGTAAAGTAGATTTACGTTGTAAACTGAGGAGTTTCTTTCTATTTAAGTGTCTATTCAGCGCTTCTTCCCAAACTGGGAATGCATAGGTAATGATGTGCTGTCGGCCGGATGGCCGCGTGGTAAAGCTTTGGCATTCAGATTTCCGAGTCTCCACAGAAGATGAGGACAAACTCCAAAGAGTCATGCGTGGGAAAGCTTCGGCTTACCACCCTGGAGGATCCGGGTTCAAATCCGGGTCCCACACCTCCAATTTTTCAGGAGGGGTCCGGGCCCGGCCTGTTGAACCCCATCCTTCAACCATCCGGTTGACCCCATCATGGGTGCTGGCCAGCCTGTGATGGGAGCTATAAATGGCCGCCGCCATGGCGGCGTAATAAAACTAACCTAACCTAACCTAATGATGTGCTCGATAGCCCCTTTATAAATAATTCTAGTAATTTTATATTCCAGTCCCCATCCACCTGCAACCACAGAGGTCAATGTCTTAGTAATTTCATTAGCTTTTTTAATAACATACTGTATATGATTGCAAAGTCGCGGATTAGAACTGCAACCACAGAGGTCAATGTCTTAGTAATTTCATTAGCTTTTTTAATAACATACTGTAAATGATTGCAAAGTCGCGGATTAGGACGGATGCAATACTATCTACTTACCAGTTAACCTAACGGTTCTAGCGACTCTGCAATCCAGAGTTCGGCCTGAGCTCAGAAAAGTCACGAATTTTAACGAATATCAATATTATTATACAACTAAACCTGACGGCTAGCGACTCTGCAATCCAGAGTTCGGCCTGAGCTCAGGTCTTTGCTAAGTTCTAACTTAATACTAAATAATTACAAAACAATTTGACACAATGTAACGTCTAAACGAAACAAATCGAATCTGACGAAACAATCAGAAATCGGAACTTATAACTAAAAATGCCGATTAAGTGTTAGAAGTAAAACGAACAAATGATGTTAGAACTTACACTAATAATTTCAAGAAAATCTCAAACAAGTTAGATAATGAAAAATATAAAATTTATTAGACTCAAACACTTACAAAAGTGTTAATAAATTTTTTTATTGAAACTCTAATAAAGCAACTTCCTATAGTTTGTGTATGTATATATATATATATATATACAAAATGTAAATTTGAGTTTGTAAATTTGTGTTAATATTTTTTTTTGAATTAATATATATATTAGAAGAGAATTTTTTGTATATCTAAAAGCATTTAATACAAATTAATAGTGATGGGATTTTAATGTAAATATAAAATTAAATGTAGTTATTCATTTCATACAACTTTTTATTTATTTTTTCACATTTACTAATGATATATAAAAATATGATTATCATCAATATATCAATATTTACTTTTTATATTTTTTCTCTTTTTATACTAAAAATTGATATGTGATATATGATGATATGATATATATTTTATGCATTTCTTTAGGATGGAATACATAGAGAAAAAGATAAGCCTGAAGAGTATACAGAAGAACAGTTAAAGTTAATGCAAACACAAGATATTAATTATATTAATTACAAGCGAAGTACTGAAACAAAGGTAATTAATTAAATTTTATTTTATTTAAAGATGAAGATAAAAATCTATTCTGTTTCACAAATATTCAAGAACATTTTCAGCCTTATTCTATAAGCCTTCTAAAGAACGTTATAAGCTTTCTTCAGTGATTCACTGAAGAAAGCTTTGATTATAATGCTGAAAATATTTCAATAAATTATAAAAACAGTTCTGATTCACAAATTAAATAAGCAACTAAACACAAACTTTAAAAACTAAATATTCTTTAAAACCTTCACATATTATCAAATATTCAGAGATTCTGCAATATACATTATTTCACATATATATCACTAATTGATTAGGGATGGTAAATTTGATATAAATTGAAGATATTTTCATTTACATCATTTGAACTGAATGTACATATTTTCTCAAATTTTGTTTTTTTCCTTACTTTTTTTAAGTTCATAATTGCATAATGTATATATCATTCTGCAGAGTTGTGATCACCTGTCTGATCATTTAGCAAAGGTAACTCAATTTATAAATGATAGTTTTTCTTACTATCATGTGATTTATGATGCAAAGATTCATAATAGCAACCAAATGAAGTTAGATTCCTTCATAAAGAAATGTCAGCCGGATCGGTGCATGGTAAAGCTTTGGTCTTACCATCCTGGAGGATCTGGGTCCCACACCTCCAATTTTTCAGGAAGGTTCAGGCCTGGCCCATTGAACCCCATCCTTCAACCATCCGGCTGACCCCATCATGGGTGTTGGCCAGCCTGTGATGGGCTTTACAAGTGGCTGCCGCCAGATACAGTTTATCCCTCATGCAATATGACGGCTTAACCTACCAACCAACCAATTATAAAGAAATAAGTTAGAAAAAGCTTAATCTTAACAGTTAGTCACAGAAATAGAAAGAACATCAGCTACATTTGTAGTAACTTCAAGTTTTGAGGAGAAGCAATTGTAATAGAAAGAATAATAAAATTTTTATTTTTAGATATATTTTTAATAATTTCATATTCTTTTCAAATTATTATTTAGCAATTACAATAGATTATACTATATTATGATTTAGTGTACAGATAATTATCTTTGACTTATGACTAACTCATACTTATGATGACAATGTCATCAATAAATTCTATTTGTCAATGCAATTTATTTGAAAGTAACTAACAATAATACTACACTGCCTTGATAATAAGATATCTAATAATCATACTAGCACTATTCTATACCATGTTAACTAGTGTGTTAAATTTTTGTGAAAGTTCCTGCCTTTAGTGCTAGTATGATTACTAGACAATTTATTTGAATTTGGTTCCCAGATTCAATGGGCTGATATATGGAAAGCCTCCTTTTTTGTCTCTGATTCTTGTAATTTTGTGTTCTTTATGTTTATTAAGATAACATATTGTGTCCTAGTAAACATTTGTAGTAAAAAATCCATAAATTTTGGGCATTTTTGACTTTTGACCATTTGCAGTTTATGACTATGGGATTCAAAATTTTTGAAACCAAATTCTATTGTATGTCGAGGATTACTTGTATAATAAAATAAGTATTTTCTGTTCATATGTTTATATATTTACATATAAATTTGAAATTTTTGGTTATCTGGAGCATACTTTCCAGATAGTATGTTAATTTAGTGGAAAATTGAGATCCAGTTTATGTCGTTTTGATATAAGTTGTGTTTTTAGGAATATAATTACAACATATATCAAAGACCTCCTGTACTATCATTTTGGTATTTATCATTCTACTTACTGATTACATGAACTTTAATTAATCTGTTGTAAAGTACTTTGTTAATAGCAGAATTGAAAATTTTATTAAATTCGATATTTTTAAAGTATATCATCATCATAGGAATTAATTAAAATTAAAAAAAATTTGTCCAAATATAAAAAAACAAAAATTAAAAAATTTTTCTTTATATAAGGAAAATGACAGCAGGTTCACTATAACAAAGCACTATAAGCAGTAAAGTTAAAAAAAAAGATTAAATAATTTATTAAATGTTTTTGATCCTATAATGGATTCTCTTCAGCTTACATGAAATCAAATAGAAAACATTTTATTAAGGAAACTTAATTTTATATAATTAAAATCTTAAATTTTATTAGGGATCAAAAACATTTCTTAATAAATTATTTAACCTTTTTTAAACTTTACTCCTTATAGTACTTTGTTATAGTGAACTTATTGTATATAATTTAGCAGAGAAAAATGACAATTCCAATAACAGGAAAAATATGTAATTTTATTTACAACTAGACTAGATATACTATAAGAACCAATTATATATACTTTATTAAAGTATTTTTGATCCTTGATAGAGTACTTTGGATTGATTATGAAGTAATTACTTATTTACCTTACAAGTTGAACCTTGCATTTATAAATAATGACAAATGAGAAAATTTAGTTGCATACTATGGCTTCATAATAAGAGAGAGTTTTATTTATCTGTATATCTATCAATATCATAATTTAGGATCATAAAATTAACAGATCTATAACATTATAGGCATATAAGAGATACTGATATTGTGCATATGAATATTACAATTATTGCAAGCATTTAACTTTATTAATTGAATTTTTTTCTTCTCTGCATTATATATATAGCTTACTCATACATATAAGTTCTGTATAGCACAGTGATATATTAGTCCTAATGTGAAACATTTTACCATTAGATATTAAATCTAA
Source organism: Olivierus martensii (assembly GCA_000484575.1). Lineage (NCBI taxonomy): Eukaryota > Metazoa > Arthropoda > Arachnida > Scorpiones > Buthidae > Olivierus > Olivierus martensii. Next base: position 39,436 of record AYEL01082312.1, on the reverse strand, counting down.
TATGATTTTTTTAACTGATATTTTGATTAAGTATATTATTTGTAGTCAAAATGATATGTTTGAATGTAATAGATAGGAAATCATTCCAGTAACAGTTAAATATTCACATTTGTCAAACAATAATAAAATAAAATTTTTTAAAATCTACTTTTCAAAATTGTTTTGATCAATTTTTTTATTATTTTATTTGACCAAAATAACTACAACAACATAAAAAGCACTATATGCAAGGCAAAAGACTTTTAATCATCTATAACATTTTCGGACTAGATCATAGTCCATCTTCAGTACAAACGTTATCTAGCCTAACAAATTCTATAATTGTAATTCTAGAATTATATAATTCTATAATTCTAATTCTAGAATTATAGAATTTGTTAGGCTAGATTACATTTGTACTGAAGATGGACTATGATCTAGTCCGAAAACGTTATAGATGATTAAAAGTCTTTTGCCTTGCATATAGTGCTTTTTATGTTATTCTAGTTAGTTATAGCAAGAGCTGGTTCTACCATAGGTTGACCAAATAAGTTATTGAAAAGCAAAGATACAGAATGCACTTTTTATTTTCATACATTTTGAAGATTTTACAACTTCATTTTTTTATTTTTATTGTGCCTCATTTAAGTTCCTTAAATTTTCATTCTGTTGCTATACATAAAAATAAATGTTAAGTTTATTTTTAAAAATATGAAAATTTTTTAAATTGAATGTTATAAAACTTATCCTTTCATTTTCTATACAAATGTTAATCTCAGTTTACACAATTTTAATTTACATAGTATTTTACAGAACAAATCTATTATGTAAATTGAGGATTAGGTGTATTTGATTTTGTTGATATCTTATTTTCCTGATAAACATGATGAAAGTATACTTATCACAAAAATGTTAAGTATTCTTTTACATCACTAATCAGACATCATTATAACTTTTCTGTTTCATTTTATTTTAACAGTTTCTTTGCAATTTTATATTTATTTTTTTTAAATTAAAAAATTTAAGCATATTAAAAACTAGATTTTACACTTTCATTGATTAAAAGTTCTTTTATATTTTTTACTTCTAATATCAAAATAGTAATAAAGTAGAACTACTGAATTTGGATTAAATATTAACTAATTTGTTTGTAAACATAAATATTTTGAAAGTTTTAAAAGTTTAACTTCTGTAATCTTAAACTTTCAAGTTCTGCTGCTCATAAAGAAGCATAAGTAATTCAATAATCATTTTAAACAGGAATATAATAATTTATTATTAGTAAATAAATACAGATATTAATAATATGATATGATGACAATTAATTAATTATAACAATCTAGATTATATAAAATTATAAACTAAAATAACACAAGGATAAATAAAATTACCATTAAAAACAAAATTAAAAATTATATTATAGTCTTAAGATATCACCGTTGTATTAAAGCTAGGGCCTATGTATTTACATTGGACTGGGGAACATCTCCAAAGTGAATTTCCAATCTTTGGAGATGTTATTTGTCTGTCTATTATTTATAACAATTCCTTCTTTAGTGCCCTCATAGATCTGTATTTCTTCCGCCATATATAGTTCTCTTATATCGTCTATTTGCTTTATTACTCTGCTATCATTCCATTTTATATTTATATTTTGCTCGTAAGCTCTCCTCGATAATGCAGTTGTAAGATTAGCATTTTTCACATCTCTTTTATGCTGCTTAAACCTATTTTTTAAGCTCTTAGATGTTGCTCCTATATAAATTTCATTCCGACTAATATCTAGGTTTTCTATTGGCACTTTGTATACTCCTGTGTGCTCTTCTTGGTTATACTTATCTTTTACATTTTTAAGGAGACTAAATATCGTAGGTGCTCTCTTGTAAGCTGGTCTTCTATCACTAATTTTTACAATATTATTTATTGTTTTGAACTCTCTAATAGTCTCTGGAATTACTGTGTAGTCAAAGCTTAATTGGCTTTCTGCTTGTTCACTTTCAGAGCTTCATCACTCTTGATCTCTGTATTGGTTGTTTCTTTATTTCCTTTTTATGCTTTTGTACAGCTTGTCTATTAAATATTTATCATATCCATACTTCTGGGCTATACACTTTATATTATCTAGCTCTTCATTAATAGCTTATCGTTACTACAATGCATAAGTGCTTTGGTTATAAGCAATCTTTAGGCTGCTTTCTTGTGATGCCATCTGTCATTAGACTACTCAGGTATAATTACTGTAGTACTAGTCGGCTTTCTAAAGACTGTTATTTCGAAAGTGAGATTTTTTATTTCTAAATTTACATCTAGGAAGTGAATTCTTTCTTTACTCTTTTGTTCCAGAGATAAAGTTAGGCCATAGTTGAGGAGTGTGAAGAAGGCCTCCAAAGCTTGTTTTATCATTCTCCCTCCAAATAACAAATATATCATTTATGTATCTCAAATAGAGTTTGGCTTCTTTTATGATGTCATGCAAGTGTGTTTGCTTCTGAAATGGTTGAGGAGGGTCATAGATGGCTGAAAATGTTACCACATGATATTATTAGTATCTTTATTTATTTGCTAATAATAAATTATTGTATTTCTGCTTAAAGTGCTTATTAGATTACGTGTGTTTAACTTAAATTTATCTAAGAAAATGAATTAGCACTATTGTATTTTGCAGTCATTTTTTTAATATATATTATAAAATAAGATTGTTTTATTAATTAAAATTTTGAAAAAATAATTATTGGAATTCAAGAAAACAGATTAAAACATTTTAATAAATCCTTAACACTTTTGCATGGGATAAATGATTATGAAAGGTTCACCTTGGGCTTTCTGTATCTTGAGCCATTCTTGGAGCCACTTTTCAGTTTTTTTGAGCCAGTTAAAAATTTAGTGGCAACATATATTGTCATTTGTCCAATTTTTTGCACCCTCATAGAACCTATTGTTGACTCCAATAAGACTGAAATAGTCCTTCAGCATGAGTACATTTCATTCTTCTGTACTGTACAGTAGTACAGATATACTTTGCTATAACAAACTAATTCAGACTGCAAACCCTATGTGTTAAACAGAAATATGTTAAATGAGTATAAGAATTACATTATAAATGGCTCAGATGGTTCCAGGTGAAAAGTTGACAATATATTTCTAAGCCTAATTTGTGAAGAATCAAATATTTCCCAATTGTTTCACAAAGCATTATATCTTTTATTTCTACTTTAAATATTATTTAACTTTTAATATTAATAATACATATTTATTCAACTTCACTCATAAAAATGCATTAATAGTGAAAGCAGCCATCTTACTTCATGATGTAATACTAATCAGCCAAAAGGTATTTTGCCAGATTGATATCCAAATATAAGTTTAATTGCATTGTTTGTTAAGATGTTATTTGTCACAATGAAACTTTTTATTGCATAGTTTTTTTTATTAACTTTTCATTAGCTATGTTCTATTGTGAATGAAAGACTAGAAGTTAAAACATGAAACATTTCTTACTTTTTTGTGCTGTTAATATTTTTAATAAACTTTTGCCCTATAATTTGGCTTTTGCAGTATTTTTATTCTAAATTTACAATAATATTAGAATTATTTTCCATGTCTATAGTTTCATTGATCAAAATGAGAAAAACATGGAAAAATTACATAATTGATTTGATAATAGTTGGCATGTTAGAATCAAATGAATATAGTATATACTATATTTATTTATTATAATCAAAATATAATACAAAATAATTAATATCATGGTATAAAACTTTGATAAAGAATACTTATTTTATTATAATAATTTAAATTTTACAAAATTTCTAAGCAAATAATTGCATCATTTATGTAAAGCTATTTTAATGATGCAATTATTCACATAGAAGTTTCTTAAAATTAAAATTAATATAAAACAACTATGTTCAAAGTTTTATGCTACAATAATTATTATTATTTTAATTTTATATTTTATTTACTAAATTTAACAAATATAATAGCTATTTCTTTGATTCTAACATGCTATCAATTTACTTGAATAATTCTTTTTTTTTTTAATCAATAGAAGTATGGACACAAAGTATTTTTATTTTAGATTTACGATAAAATTTAGATAATTAAAATTTAAATAATTTTATTGTAAATCTAAAATAAAAATACTATAAAAGCCCAGTTATAAGTGAGTTTATTACATTATGTTAACTAAGGAGAGAGCCATGGCAACCTATCCCCTTTGTTTGAAAATGCTATTATTATTATTATTTTTAATATTTTTTGAAAAATTAATGACTTAGAATGACTAAATACAGAGAAATAATTCAACATATAAAATTAATGACTTAGAATGACTAAATACAGAGAAATAATTCACTATCCTGTTTGAAAATGCTATTATTATTATATTTTAACTATTTTTTGAAAAATTACTTAGAATGACTAAATACAGAGAAATAATTCACCATTTGCCATTTTTAAGACACTGAGACAAATCTTGAATAAAAAAAATTGTAAAAAGTGATAATTTATCAAAAATCATTGCTAAATCTGGCATACAGATGGCATGATGATTGCTACTTATACAAATTACAGCAATATTTATTAACAAAAATAAATTTTTAAAAACGTCAACATTCTTATACATATTAATACTTTTTATAAAATAAAAAGTATTTATCACACATTATTTTAAGAAACTAAGAAGAAAAATGGCTAATAAACAATTATTTTAATTATTTGTGTAGTAGAATATCGTAATTTATCTGCCAAGAGGGAGAGTACGATTGTTTGTTAACACATGGTATCAGATTAGTCTTAACAATATCAAATTACAATATAAATTGTCTTCGATAGTTGGAAAAATTTTTTAGAATTATGAAGTATTTGGTATTTGGATGCAGAATATCGTCAAGAATATAAATATATAAACATTTTTTTTATCCAATGCTGAAATCATGAATAATTTGAAAAAATTATATAATGTTTACATATGCTAATTAGACCTAGTTAGTTATTTTTTTATTTTTTTCTCTTATTCTTTTGATTTTTTATCCAAAACTAAAAAAGAATATTAGAGTACAGTATACGAAAAAATTAAAATGCATAAAAGTTATGGCAAAAAACAAAACATCATATTTTTTTAAAGAAACCTTGCTATAGATTTGGATAGTTGAAAAATAAGGAGGAAAAAGGGTTAAGCAAGTGTACATTAAGCAGGGTATAACTATATATTTTTCTGTGCATCTCTTTTTGCAATTTTTTTTAGTAATTTGCTTTAAATCTGCATCCAGTGTGAATCTTGTTTTGTATTGCTCAAATTTCAATTTCCATATTCCATTCTATGAGTGAGGATACTATATTTACATCCTTCTCATATAATTAATAATAATTAATTATTGAAAAATAATTGGAAATTTGTGGAAGAAAAAATTTTATTTTATCATTCAAATTGGCATCCATTTTGTTTAATTAGAATCTATAACTATTTTTGAATTTGATTATATCTTTATTTTCATAGCAGTTATTTGTTTATTTATATTTAAATTAGTGTTGAACATCGATAGGAAAACATCAATGTTTAACATTGATGTTACCTTTCGATGTTTTTATCAATGTTAAAAAACAGTGGTCCCGAAAACATTAATGTTTTTTTGTACATTGTCAGTAATAACTATATTAACATATTCTTCATCTGTTTTCCAGTATTTTATCAACAGCTTTAATTTATTAGCCAGATACTCGTTAGCATACGATTTTTCCAATATAAAAACAATTGCATATAGTCTGTTCAGCCAAACCTTGTGCATGACCTTGGAGGCAATCCGCGCAAAGTAGAATCGGAAGCGGTTACTGATTTCTAAGAAAATAAAGTTAATAATTTAGTTATATTACCTTCATTAAAACAAGTCAAAATATTAAGGGTTTTTAGTAGCAAATTCGTCTTATTTTCAAAAAATAAATATCGTTGGTTAGGAATACTTGTTATTGGCTGAAATATAATCTCCGCCTTTCTTCCTCGTCCGAAAGTAGAGCAGTTATGGCTTCGCCTACGACTAGTGCAGAAGGAGGTTTGTTTTCTTTGAATGGAAAATGCATACATACAAAGCACAGCTCAATTGATGATACGAAATTGTGTACAGTTTTTTAGAAGGGAATTCGAGAACGGTGGTCCTTTCATAAACATCAATAAGGTTTATGAGCAAGTAGCTGCGGCTTTAGGCATAAACTGCTGTATATTTAGTTATTAAATTAGTGTTACAGGCAGTTCATATAACGTTCAAAACTGGTGTATGAGTTCATTGACTCATTCGTATACAATCATACCTGTCCTTTCAATGAGTGGAAAGCTTCATTCTCCAGCACTTATTGCCTGCAAGAGACATCAGGCTCCTTTGGACCCCAGGTTCTTGAATCTATGCCTTGTCCTTCTAATCTTCATCTTGTGGCCTCCGGATCTGGCAAACTTGACCGGAATCTTATGAAAGATTTTGTTGAGAATGTTCTGTCAAAAATAGTTAGAGAGAGCTCAATCCTATTGATTGATTCATGGAGTGGACACAGAGATGACTCCATCTTCAGAATAGATGGAAAAAATTTAAAAATTCATCAAATTCCTGAAGGGGCAATCAAACTTATGCAGCCATTAGACATCATGGGTTTCCAACAGTGGAAAGATATGATATAGAGAATCCAAAAACGTGTGATAACAGATCAAGTGCCTATACATTTGCATGCATGTGACATCATCATCCGCATGAATTCTTTGGTGCTGAACCAACTGCAATCGCCACTATTCACAGAAATGTTTAAATATGCCTGGGATGAATCTGGATTTTCAGTAACCACTACCAGGTTTGAAAACCTGCGAGACATATGTTTTCATGTTAACTATTATCAATACTTGGAATACCCAAACTCTATGTTTATTCAATGTTCTTGGCCTGCTTGCCGAAAACCTTTGTGTTTGAACGTTTTCTTGTAAATATGCACCAACATAATGAAAATGAACATAGTTATGAATAATTATATTAAAACTGTATTAATGATTACAATAAAAATCTCTTAATCTCTAGTCATTAGGGCAATTTTCCTGAACTGCTGGCATAGTATGCAAAGCATTAATTAAAATCTAAAATGACATCTTGGCAATACATATCTATCTATTTGCTTAATAATGAATGTGAAAATTGAGTGCGAAACGCAGTTCAGCAACCGCCATAATTTGACGGGAAATGGCTGCTATTGCCAACAGCAGTCGTTTTAAGCATGTGATATTTTTAGAAACCTCCTCCCCTGTTTATTGCTGTGAATAAAGTCTATGACGTTGGTTGGGGAGGTCATTAGATATTTGTTGTTTACTTTTTTAAAATATTTTTGTTTTTAACTGCTAATGATTAATTACATATACGAAAAGAATGGGTTATATTCTCCCTTGATGGCATCTCCACCTTGTCGTGGTTAGGGAGTTTGCGTGTTCCAAGGATCATGAGAGCTACGCCGGTGGTAGCTTTGCTACTGGTACGGTCTCCCATTTCGGATAGGTCAAAGGTAAGGGGCCAGACTAAGAGAACGCCCTACCCAAACTAAGGTGTAAGACATTGTGCTGAGAGTTGAGTGGACTGGGGTAGTAAAAGATGAAGTGTCGTTAACGATTCCTTCAGGGCACCAGGCGAAACACTGTCGTAGTTAGCCTTCCGCCCGTATTGGAGGATAACCGGGCGGTGACCTTTCGTGTTTCCTCCAGTTTAGGTTTTTTGGCATGGCTTCTAAAATTCTATCTAATTCGAAACTTTTTCTGGGGAGACTGCTTCTCTGCCTCATCGCGAGGATGGCGGTCCTGGTACCTCATCTGAGGGTGCTGGGGCCACTGATATGCCTCCAGGTGGTGGGACGGTGGAGCAGTTTCCTGGTGTTATCTCTCCATCTGGGAATAAACTAGTCCGCAAAAGACACATTTGTCTGGGGTGGCTAGGCGAAAGCGGAGGAGGGCTAAAAGGGAAGCTGCTGGCGCTGGTGGCTCTCAGCTACGCATGGTACTTCCCAACTAGTTTCTCTGACTCTCTTGCTGACACCCCTGGTGTTAGCAAGAGAATCAGATCTCAGTTGTCCACCCCCTCTTCTGATGAGATGAGGCCTACTAAGCGGTCCCAGGGCTTTCAGCCTGGATCTTATATGGAAACTGTGGCTTCTTTTTGGTTAGCCATCATCAAGGAGGGTTTTCCGGACTCCAAGATGGTGGCTGCTGAGGTGGATCTTATTCTGGATAAGATCCTGAGTGGCGTGGATGGAATCCCTTCTGGGGAGATCTTGCCACTGCTTAAGGGATATTCCTTGGACAATGGTGCACTCATTTATACTTGTATAAATGAGTTCACCTGTCAGTGGCTTACTTGGCTCTTGGATGGGTGTACTCTTGGACAGGGGACTTGCTTAAGGGTTATTCCTGCAATGAACCTGTCCAAGCCTGTAAAGATGGCCTATTGTACTGCGGACACATGTGCGCAGGACGTGCGCCAACATTTTGCTTGACTCCAAGTATTCAACCCAGTGTTCAAGACTGAACACTGGAGGGTCTTGGGTCATAGTAAGAACACTAAGGGACAGCATTTTATCCTGATGGTTGATCTTGCTTCGACAAAGGCCATCAAGGTGGCCAACTATAAGGCTTTTTCTGGGATTGACCAAGGCACCTTTACGGTACTTTCGGATCGTAATTCCAAGTCTGGGAGACCGACAGCTTCGGTGATTGCGCCTGAAAAGGGGCATGAACTGGTTGAGCTCGCTGATAAGGATCGGGCTTACAGGAGTACCACTGGTCCTTCCGACACCCAGTCAATGGAGGAGGACATGGAACTTTGCCGACCTTAGCTAGCTGTAATGTCATGGGCCTGAGGTTGATTCAGATCAACCTTCAGCACTCCCGAGCAGCTTCCACCCTTTTGGGTCGGCTGCTCATGGGGGCTGTAATGACCTTGCTCTTATTCAAGAGCCATGGCACTATAAGGGCCAAATACGGGGGCTTCACTGCAAAGAAGGTAAGTTGTTTTCTTTTACTTCATGTACTTCTGATAGTGGTCCTCGGACTTGTGTATTCGCTAGGAATAACATACATGTTTCACCTGTTTGGGACTACTGTTCAAGGGAATTTACTACTGTTCGGGTGAAGCTTGATGAGGGGAATAATGGTAGGGAACTTATTGTTTCCTTTGCTTATTTCCCTTACGATAAAGACGAACTTCCACCAACGCCTGAATTTGGGTCTTTGGTGGAATTTTGTCAAAAGAATCATTTTGACTTATTGGTTGGTGTCGATGCTAACTCTCATCATGTGGTTTGGGGTAACAAAGACATCAACCGAAGGGGGAGCACCTACTGGAGTTTCTGATGGGTACTAACCTGTTTATTTTGAATAGGGGCAATGAGCCTACTTTTGCTGTTATCAACCGGAGAGAAGTCATTGAACTAACGTTAAGGACTCAGAATATTTCTGACCTAATTGAGAATTGGCATGTATCTGATGAGCATTCTTCTTTGGATCACAGATATATTTTTTCTTTAATTTACAGGGTATGGCACCTAGTCAGGTTACATATAGAGATCCTCAGAGGACTAATTAGGCTTCCTTTAGAAAAGACCTTAAATTCAGCTTCGCGCAAGACTAATTGGGCTTCCTTTAGAGAAGACCTGAAATTTAACTTGGGGAGGAGGACTAATTGGACTTCCTTTAGAGAAGACCTCAAATTCAACCTGAGGAGACTAATTGGGCTTCCTTTAGAGAAGACCTTAAATTTAACTTGAGAGGTGTACAGAGCAGATTTTGCTCGGTGGTGGATTTAGAGATGACTGTTGACCAGATTCAACAGGCAATAATTCTCTTATCCTACTACCAGAATTGTCCTGTCAGGACTGCTCGCTCATCAAGGCAAGTTCCTTGGTGGAATGATTGGCTGGGCAGTCTTAGATGTAATGTTAGGCAGCTTTTTAATAAAGATAAGAGGACTGGTGATTCGGACGTGTATAGAAGTGCTCTCACTGGTTATAATAACAAAGCCATTAGAAAGGGTCATCCTGGTAACGGTACTGTCAGGGAATTGAGGATATACCTGAGGTATCCTGACTTCTGCAAATATCAGATACAATAAATATATATATATCAATATCAGATGTGTATATATATATATATATACGTGTTAAAAACGTATATATATATATATATACATACATACATACACTTGCAAATATATATCATATTTATTCACAAATATTATTTATCCCCTCTGAATCCTATTTTTGACATCCCAAGGTATTGGAAAGCTAATATATGTGAGTATTTTTGCAAATTTAAAATAAAAATATTATATTAATCCAAATAAAATATACTACTGTATATACATATATATAAGACAATCCCTGGTTCAGTCCCTAAAAAACATAAAAATTCAAAACCAGAGTATAAGTTGACCACAAATTTTAAGTGTCTGAACAATTTGACATTTATTAAAATAAATAATTTTTTTATATAATTTTTAAAATTTCCAAAATCCACTTCACTATTGGAATAAATATGAGCATTTAAAATGCCATGATGTGGAGATAAAGTTAAATAGATAGTAATGCGTAATTTTGTTGCATTGTTTTTCCCAACAACTCAGTCTGCATTCTTATACAAGCTGCAGACTAAAATTTGCATAAAATTGAAATTAGAGTTTAATATATTTGCTCTGTGATGAAATTAATCTAAATCAAGGGTTGACCGGCAAGCCATGAGAAGTAGCCTGCAATAGTCTGTGTCATATTTTCTCTATCAAAAATTGTTATTGTTGTTTGAATTGTTGATTGAAATCACTGGTGGTCTACTTTATAAACAATAATAGTCTATAAAGTAGACCAACAGTGATTTCTAAAATGAAAAGTAGCCCTCAAACCTAGAAAAGGTTGGCCATCACTGATCTAAATCAATTGATAATATACAATAAAAACTTCAGTAAAGAACTAAGCATCAAATTGATGCTGTTTCTCAGTTATAAACATGACTTTATGATTTAATAAAAGTTTTATTTATTGGTGACTTACATTATACAGAGTGATCTATAGAGCAAAAGCACAAATAAACAGATACTAGAAATTACCCACTCATATAAATGAGCGGAAATATAATCTTATAATACTGTATATAATGATGAAAACACCTCCAAATTCATGTAAAGAATCCATCAATGAGGGAATCGTAAAACAAATAATTTTTGTCGTCGCAGACATCCGAAAATTAGATCTTTCTTTAAAGATATCCTATTTATAGAAATCGGTGAAGTAGTTCAGTCAAAAAAAAGGGACATCCAGCCACGTTTGATATTAATATATATGATATTCTATGGTCAAAAATAAGCATAAAATGTCTTATGAACATAGGTCTGTAAAGACTTTATTACCAAGTTATCATGCAAAAACGGTTTGTGCAGGAATAGTTGACAGGAGAGGCAATCTTTAGATTAGTTTATGCTTTTCTGAAGATATGTTGTACCACACTTATATTAAAGAAAACATCAGGTATTAAAGAAACAAGAATAACATATCTTTAGAGAAACATAACCTACATTTAAAGATTGCTCCTGTCTCAATCATTTCTGCACAAACCATGTTTACATAATAACTTGATAATAAAGCCTTTCCAGATCTATGTTCATAAGACATTTTATACTTATTTTTGACTGTTAATATGCCTGTTCATTTGTGCAAACTATACTTGCAAGCATTTAATATATGATTTAGAAAGTGTTATATTAAATTTTAAGTCAAAATTTCAATAAATGCTAAGAAAGTGAATAATTTTAACAAGATTTTTGATAACTAAATAAATACACAAGCACTAAGACAGGAGTAGTCTTAGTGCTTGTGTATTTATTTAGTTATCTATTGATAAGCAGGATAGAAAAAACTTTATATATATTCAAGAATTTTGAATTTACTCAATTAAAGTACCATAACATTTTAAGGCATGTTCTTCTATAGAGGAAAAAATGACAACTCATTGGCTGTAATTTTTTTCTATATAGAATGCAGTTATGTTGACTTACATTATACAATTTATATTACTTATTCAGTTATGATCCACAGTGAAAATTTATTTTCAAGAAATTGGAAAAGATAACACACAAAATAATATGAAATTTTATTAAAAATCAAAACAATGCTATAAATAAACACTTAAATTCAGATATCACAAAACAAAAGTGCTATCTTCATACCATCAATTTGAACTCCAACCCCTGGGGCCCTAAAAAATGGCCAAATAAAAAAAAGATCTGTTGTCACAGACATCCGAGAATTAGATCTTTCTAATGATACCCTATATATAGAAATCAGTACAGTGGTTCATCCGAAAAAGGGATTCCAGCCAGCCACGTTTGACTAATTATAATATAGATAGGTATTTCCACTTTTAATTGTGCTGAGTTATTAATAATTTTTATTTTTTATTTTAAAATCTAGAGCAAATATTATTTCATTTTATTTATACTATTATTAGAAATGATTATATTTGCATAGGAATCTTATCTGTGATGTCATTAACAGAACTATGTGACAAACTACATGAACAATAGTTCACTTTACTTTTTAACACTAGCAATTAAAAATAATTCAATAATTTATTTAAATCCAGAAAAGTTGATCTAGTAAATGACTGAAAAAAACTATCAAAATGAAAAAGGGATCATTTAATATAAGGACAGAGGAGAACACACTGACAAACTTTTTAGAACAGAGGTGGGCAATTATTTTCTGCTGAGAGCCAGATAAACAATCTTCAGGATGAAGCGGGCCATATAAAAATTGAAATGTACCTAAAGGTGAATTTAACCTTACGGCGCCATTATGTAATTATATAATGAAATTATTGATGATAATATTAGTTAATTTATTAATAATTAATAAAACTATTTTTATATAAAATGACCAACCACGTTCAAGCAAGACTGATTCTTTGCACAAATATATTCCTGTCACTATTACAGGGGACAAGAATAATTATTGCGCCAATTTATCTGTACACTTTCTTCTATCTGTGAGATTGGCAAGAAAGTGTACAGATAAATTGAAGTGTGTTTTGCAATACTTATACAAAGAATATATTTGTGTACCATTATTATTTTTAAAATATATCTTTCTTATGTTATATTCCTAGTTTTTTCTTGTTTTTCTTAGTTTTCGTTTGTATGCGAGACCTGTGTTATTTTCTTAGTTTTTGTTTGTATGCAAAGAGTTCGAAAGCATTTGTAGAAACTATTGTTTTCATTAGAAACATTAGAAAATAATTCGTCCTTACGAATTAATAAATTCAGATAATTTTCTTTAAAAGCATAAGTATTTTATCAAACTGACTGATTACTAACAAGCTATTACATCAACGTTACAAAATATTAGATACCTACGTAATTAATTTTGTAAAAACAAATTTACAACTTAATGTGAATGGTGAAAATTACTATGTTTGTGGTTAATTATATCATCAAAATTTGGAGTAACTCGGTAGTGTACGTGTACACTAGCAACAATATCCATTATTTACACTACAGAGTATCAATTATTTTATTTTTCTTTTTCTAATAGAATTTACAAACGTGGGCCTTGAAACTATAATGTGTTCTAGTTTATGCGGAAGGCTGTATAAAATGCCTTCGTGGGCCACCTTTTGCCCACCCATTTTAGAAGGATGATTGTCAGAATCTTGCTACTGATCATTCAAATTACCCAAGAAGTTAAAATTTTTATTAATAATTTAAAATTCTGGTAAATTTATTTAACAAATACATTTATATTTAAAAAAAAATAAACAAATAATTGCTCTAAAAATAAAAATATAACCACCAATCATGACAAATGGGTATAGAAGTCTGATCATATAAAATGGAGCCAAATGAATGGTAAAGTAAAATTTTTTCTTCTGCAAAATATGAGTTATTTTTTGGTAATTAATTTTTATAAATTATAGGACACAAACACAGCATCTCCATCACAGATATGGAACAATGAAACTGACATTTGGATGCATTATATTAGTCCACCTGTTTCAAAAGTTTTAATGTCATATTAAAAATTTTAGTTTGATTATACTAATCAATATAATTTTTCTGTTTTATTTGAAAAAACTCAATGGTTGAGCATCTTGTTTTTAATCAGATTGTAATGAATTTGATTTGCACTGAGGTCATTCAAGCTTAAAAAGAATAAGACAATATATTTATTAATCTTAGTAGTAAAGAAAATCCATTAAAAGGGTAGAAATAAGAAATGTGGCAGTTGGTGGAATACAAAATAATTGCTGGATTTAGAGCTGGAAAAATCATTGATGAAATAAAAAGAATCTGGCATAAGATCAACAACAGTATGATGGAATATAGGTATAAAATATATTTAATCTTAATTTTATATATAATATACTCAAAATGTTTCAGCAGAAATGTTTCATAAATCTACAAGTACTGAATATATTAGAAAAATATTACAAATGATGAAACTTCATTAAAATTCTTTATCTTTTAAATAAAATATTTTATTTTAGAGATTCACTATAAATAATATCTAATTTTTATTTTTGATTTTCTGCTGTAAATTAATGCTTTTCTCTAATTTACAGATTTTAAAGAGTGTCATATTTTACAGTTTACATTAATCATTTGCTATTATCTATACATATTATAAATCTGAAATGCCTGAGCGCATGTGTACACTTCTAACACGAGAACGATTGAATGGATTTTTATGAAACAACTTTCGTTTATTAGGGGATTTAGACAGGGAGACCCGAAGATAGGTATTGATTATTAGAAATTTGTTTTTTTTTTTTTTTTTTTTTATAACTGGAGAACGGCTGAATGGATTTTTATGAAATAACTTTTGTCTATTAGGGGATTTAGGCAGGGAGGCATTAAGATAGGTATTGATTATTAGAAATTTGTTTTTTTTTTAATTATAATTGGCGTAAATTACTTGATAAAGATCAAAGATGGAAGATCAACGTTATTTGAACCACCTCACTGGGTTACAGTGAACCGTGACATGTTAGCTAGCTGATATCAGTGGATTACTATGATCGTATCGTTGGTAACTGAGCAGTCTCATTGGCTCATAATGGACACGTGATTGTTGTACATGACTATTATAACACAATGAGACTGCTTTTAATGGAGGATATCAAGTATTGTGCTGTATATAAATTATTGAACTTCAGATTTCATATTAAAAGGTTTTAAGGTTTTTTTTTTTTAAATATTTCTTTAATTTTCTATTGATTATAGCTTACATTACTTTATTTCACTTAATATACTTAAGTTAAACTTTGATTAGGTTTAGTGACCGCGTGGTACTTATGTTAAACTTTGGTTAGGCTTAATGAACACATGTTATTCGCTGCTATGATTATTAGATATATCTAATCTATATTATTTATATATTAAATAATATTGATACATATAAATCTAAATACCTGTGTGTGTATGTTCAATTATAAGGCAAGATAAGGGGCATTAGGATTTTCAGTCTAAGATTGTCACTATTATTACCATATGTAGAGAAACAAACCCATCATTGCCATATCAATACAACAATTTGACTTACGGTAATACAATTTTATAAAAATTATCGAATTATTTATGCTGCTACTGATTTATTATTTAAACTATCGTCTTTTTTTCAATCACTGATTATTTTATTTTTTCATGTAAGTTTTTATTATGAAGAAGAATCTGTATTTGAGATTAATTCACATATTTCTTGATGTTCTTGGTTCGAAACTATAACTGTTGTTTCACATGTTTTGTTATAATGTTTTTGTATATTGTACAGTTGTATAAATTTCATAATGCCACGAAAAAGAAAGAACTCTTTATGTGAATTAATTCCTGTTGCTAAACGAATGCGTTTAACTCAGGAAAATGAAACATTAGACGGTATAGATATCATATTTCCGGGATCGAAAATTTGCCTTCCTTTAGTGCACCCCCCTAATTTGGAGGTGCTGAGTCCAAAAATGTAATTATTTTTTTACTGCTGAGGCCAGATATCGAGATAGAGGGCCCAAAATTGGGGCCTATCAGTCTAATTTTTCAATTAATTTTAGTAGATAATTTCAAAATTCTAACGAATTTTGATGTGGATTTACATTCTGAATCGAATGCAACCATTTCCGTTGACCTATGACCTACATTTACAAAACTATGTGGATTTTTTTTCATTTTCACTGTTTTTATCAGTCCTGAATCTCTGAAAATTTTGTTTTCTCAATTTTATTTATAAATTTTAGTTGAGATCATTACAATAATCCTAAATTATATATCTCTGATACCATAAATACTAAATGTAATAAAATATAATGTAATAAGCAAGTTTTCAACGAAATGCTTCCGTTTTCTTTCAAATACGAATTCTGAAAGCATGCTGGGTAATTTGCTCTCCTACCGGCAATTTATCAGGAGTGATAAAACAGTGAAAATAAAAAAAATCGCATAATTTCGTAAAGGTAGGTAGGTCATAGGTCAACGGAAATGGTTGCAACTGTTTCGGAATGCAAAACCACATCAAAATTCATTAAAGAAATGGTTGCAACTGTTTCGGAATGCAAAACCACATCAAAATTCATTAAAATTTCGAAATTATCTATTAAAATTATTTGAAAAATTGGACTGATAGGCCCCAACTTTGGGGCCCTGTATCTCGATAACGGGGCCTCAGCAGTAAAAGATAATTACATTTTTGGACTCAGCACCTCTGAATTAGAAGGTGCATTATAAAGGGGGCAAATTTTCGATCCCGGAAATATGATACCCATAAACAACACCATGAACTGCCGGAGCAATGCCGGGCATGGGTATGCTAGTTGTATATAATAATACAATTAATTTTTCTATAATTTAAATCTGTTTTAATTTAATCCAGAATCAAATTATAAAAATTATGCTTTATCATTGATTTTCATTAGTTTCATTATTATTAATTTAACTGATTATTTTTATTTAAAATATTAAAAATGGTTACCTCCATATTTAATTCTTCTTCGGTCCTTATGTTAATTTCAGGCAAAGAAAACTAAAAAAGAATATTTTTTTTATTAGTTAATAATTTTCTAAGAAGAAAAAATAAATATAATAAATACATTCACTCACCTTAGTCAAATTAAATATATCTTTATACTTGGGATTGATATCAAAAGGGATATCATCTAAAACTAAAAATTAAAATTTATTTTCATGCACTGTTTTAATAAATATATACACTATTTTAAGTTATTAATATTAACATTGATATAAAGTGAATTTCATAAGAATTATTATTGTAAAATACAGTCAGCTTTTAAAATTTCATATTAAAAAATTTTAATATTTTAAAGTTTTCTCATTTAAAATTATCAAACTTCTTTTCTGATATCAACTAGTAAATTGTTATACAAATAAAATATAAATATTATATCATATTTTCTGAAATATGAATATGTAATCCATAGTTTAAAATAATAATAATAAATTCAGTGAAACCTGTTAAAATGACCACTTTGATACAGTGACCACCTGGATAAAGAGAAATTTCGAAAGCTGGTTTGTTTCCCATAGGATATAATACTACTTTTGTTCCGTATAGTGACCACCTGTCTAAGTATTGACCACTCACTTAGTTAATTTTAAGAAATTTTAACCTGCTAAAGTGACCAAGAAGATTAATTTCATGGAGGAATTATTGTATTTTTCTTAGAATTTTTTCCATTAGATAAAAATTCTAAGGATTAGTATTCAATTATAATTTTTGTTATGATAAAAGAGTCTGTTAAACCAGTATATTAAAAAGTAAATATTATAATATTACTATATATGTATCTTTGTACAGTATTTTAAGTTTGACTATGTTAAATGTAGATATACAAGTTAGTATTAATTGTAATACAGTATATGCTTGCTATAAGACTTTGTTCATCAGAAGGTGATATGTGCTATATGTCTTCATTATTGCTTGACTGCAAAATTGATAATTTTAATCCAAACTGCAAATTTATATTAATTAATCTATTCTTTTCTTTTGGGGGAAGGGGAGGATCATTGTCCTGTATAGTGATCACCTGTGAAAAGTGACCAGTCAGGTCGGTCCCAAAGGGTGGTTTACCCTTTAATAGGTTTCACTGTAATAATAATAAATCAAATAAAAATGCATTCACCTATATATATTTGAGAATTTTGTTTTATTATTTGTCATTCAAATAAATCAATTTCAGCAACAAATTATTACAAATATCCTTATTTTTCAAAGATAATGTATTCATGCACACTTTGTATCTTCTCAAGAAAAGTGACGTGCAAGTCAAAATTGCATGTTATTACAATAATGCAAAATAAAAGTACTGTAATAACTACTTTGTATTTATTTACTTTTCCATGCAATTATTAGAATTAAGCCCATTTACATAAAAAAAATAATAAATTGTATTACAATTATTTACAATACGATACACTGCCAAACTTATACTATGAAAAATAAAAAACAGCTCTTAGGCAGGAAAGTAAAATATAATAATCTTTTATTATATTTTACTTTATTTTAATTATTTCAGTCAGCACGAGCAGATGGCATTTTGCCGGTGTTCTTGCAACAGGACATTGATGTTCTGGTTTCCCCTCTTTGCCATGTCTTTCAGGCCTATGTGGGCTTTTGGCTACATTCCATGGTCCTGGAGGCAGGTGAGGGTATCTTTCATACTTAAACCTGGGCATAATTCTTATACCGAGATTAAGTCCTATCATCTGATCAGTCTGATGTTCTTTCTATTGAAGACGTTGGAGAGGTTGTTAGATAGGTTTATTAGGGAGCCTTGGTTAGGATCCCCCTTTGTCGCAGCCAATTTGCCTATCAATCTGACAAATCGACTGAGCATGCTCTTCATGAGGTTGTTTTGCTCATTGAGAGGGCTATTGGGTACAAGGAGATTGCCCTTGGTGCTTTCCTCGATATTCAAGGGGCTTTTGACTCTACTTCTTTTGAGCAAATTAGCCATGCTGCTACCAGACATGGAGTCTGTTCAATGATTATTCGTTGGATTAGCTCCATGCTGAGGCATAGAGTTGTTTTTAGCAGACTCTATGAGGAGGAAGTCATGATTCTCACTGACAGGGGATGTTTGCAGGGGGGGTGTTGTCTCCCCTTCTTTGGAGCCTTGTGGTGAATGAGCTATTGGCTTTACTTAATGGGAAGGGTTTCTTCAGTGTTGGATATGCTGATGACATATCCATCATTGTGGTGGGGAAGTTTCTTAGGACTGTTTCTGAAGTCTTTCAGACAGTTCTTAATACAGTTTGTTACTGGTGTAATAGGGTTGGATTATCTGTTAATCTGGCCAAGGCTGTTATCGTGCCTTTTACTAGAAGACAGTTGGTGGGGTTAACTGAGCTGACCTTCTTTGGTAAAAGATTGCAGTTTTCTATCCAGGTCAAATATCTTGGCGTTTTGCTTGACAAGGGTTTGACTTGGAAGCCACACATTGAGTTTGTTGTGGGGAAAGCCTGTAGAGCTCTTTGGGCTTGCAGGAGTATCTTGGGTAAGACTTGGGATCTTAGGCCAGAGCTGTTGCTTTGGATTTATACCATGGTTGTGAGACCTATTCTTACTTATGCTGCCATTGTATGGTGGCGTAGGGTCATACTTAAGACTTGTCAGGCTGAACTTGGAAAGATTCAAAGGCTGGTTTGTTTGGGCATTACTGGGGCTACGAAAACTGCTCCTACTGCTGCTCTTGAGGTTCTCTTGTGCATTCCTCCTCTGCATTTCTTTGTTGAGGCGAGTGCCCGGGAGGGCTATTATAGGCTTCAGTCTTCGGGGCAAAGGATTTCTTGGACCCATATGGTGGAGCATTTGTCTTTTGAGTGGGACAGGATAAATCGTAACATTCTTGGGATGGTAAAGAATTACATGGTACCTAGATTTAACTTCTTCCGGTCCTTCACTGTTGTTTTTCCCAGTTTGGAGAGATGGGGAGGGTGGTTTGGGCACAGTATAAAGGGTGGTTTGGTCTGGTTTATGGACGGTTCTAAAACTGCTACTGGTGTTGGGCTGGGGGTTTACTGCGAAGGGACTCGGATGTTTTATTCCTTTTCCCTTGGGCGGTTTGCCACTGTCTTTCAAGCAGAAATTTTTGCTATTTTCTGCATGTGTTAGAATTAATCTTGATAGGGATTATGCTGGTAAGCACATCTTTATCCTATCTGAGTCACGCTGCTCTTAAAGCACTTGATAATTCCCGATTTGTTTTGAAACTAGTCTGGAAATGCGGTCTTCTCATTGAGGAACTGGCCACCAAGAACAGGGTACAACTGGTTTGGGTGCTGGGACACAAGGGGATTGGGGGCAATGAGGACGCTGATAAGCTTGCCAGAGAAGGGGCTTTTCATCCCTTTTTTGGACCTGAGCCTGTCCTGGGCATTGGTTCGGATATCTTTGGGCGGGTTGTCAGGGACTGGCTGGTGGCTCAGCATCATGCTTTCTGGAGGTCTACCTCTGGTCTTAGGCAGGCGAAGGCCCAAACTTATACTATGAAAAATAAAAAACAGCTCTTAGGCAGGAAAGTAAAATATAATAATCTTTTATTATATTTTACTTTATTTTAATTTAAAATATAATAAAAGATTATTATATTTTACTTTCCTGCCTAAGAGCTGTTTTTTATTTTTCATAAATTGTATTTTTGGCACTCAGCAAATATTTTTGTATGATGAAAATGAATCTTCTTTTTGATGTTAAATTCAGTTTTGTTCTTTTTATTTAAAATTTAAATTATAATGCAATTTAAATTTTATTTATTAAAATTACTTGCATTAAAGTTGTGTAAATTAGTGATTATCACAATACTATAAAAAACTGACTAATATTTTCAATATTTTTTTTTTTTAAATAATGTTGTTCTAATCTAGAAATAATTTTCATATTCAAAAGATTATTTTCAAAACAAAAAAGTTTCATGAATTTTATGTATATTTTTAATATTTTTTAAATTATGTTTCATAATAAAAAATATATTTGAATTCTTTGCCAATTCTTTAAATTCACTAATATATTAGCAATCTTTTTCAAAATCAATACAAAAATAAAATTTTTGCTTTATCACCAGATTTTTGAATAAATTATGCTAACCTTGATTATACCTATAGAACAGCGTTTCTCAAACTGTGGGTCGCGAAGCAAAATGCTGGGGGTCGCAAAAATTAAATTCAAACACTTGAATTTCAGTTTATTATGTAATTTCACAAACACCCAACATTTAACGTATGACAACATATGAATTTTCAGTGTAGTTGGCTGATTGTGTTCATCTTAATAAGTGTGTAAATGATTTATGTACTTGTATGTTTTATTTCATATTTAATATCTGGGGTCGCGAAAAATCTCGTAATTAAAAATGGGGTCGCGAAAAATCTCGTAATGAAAAATGGGGTCGTGAATGAAAAAAGTTTGAGAAACGCTGCTATAGAATATCACTTAATTTCACAAAAAAACTTACAAAACATGCAAATATTTGAAAAGAATAGAATTACAATAGATGGAAGGAGAATTTTTCATTTCCTTGCAAAGTTACAATATTCAACAATAACAATAATTTCAATCAGAACTGCGCAAGAAATAACAATAATCTAAACCTAACAGTTTTGACAACTCTGCAAATTTAGAATTCAGCCTGAGCTCAGGTCTTACTATTTCTTAAAATCAATCAATCACTAACATCTACATGACAAAACAAACAACCTAAAAACTTATGGTTGTTAAGCTATCAAACAAGTGTTAGAACTAAATAACAAAAAACAATGTTAGAAACTAATACTACTAAATTGAAAATAAATTTCCAAAACAAGTAAAGTTAAATAATAAAAAGTAATTTATTTGACTCTTCTTTTTACTTTTTTACTTTTTCTTTTGTATGGTAAGATGGTGGCTAAATTTTGATTGCCCCTTTCCACTCAAATAGAGTACTAAGGGAGCCATTCTGGGCCAACATTAAAAGCAAAATGTAGAAAAAACAAAGAACCTTTCCAATGTGTGAAAGTAACCCAACCCATTTCATGTTAGGTAGAAGCTTAGAACTATGTTAGTAGAAAAACTTAAGTACTATGTTATTATAAACCTAGAACTGTGTTAGTAATATATCTAGAAAGTATGAGAAGAGGGAACACACTCTACAAGAGAGTTCTGCGAAAGAACGAACGACAGTTGCTAAACCTAGCAAGGTTTACTGTGCTATGCCTAACAGATATAGAAAAGTAGTCCTAAATCACCAAAAAAATGACTAAAACTAGATAAATTATATATGAATAGAATCAGGAAAACGTTAACTAACTGAATATAACAAAATTAAGAACCTACAAAGAAGTTTCGCGAAGAAACGAGGTAACGGTCACGGCTTAGCTAGCTAAGCCTAACGGAAATCTAAAAATAGTCCTAAATTCCTAAAAAAAACCACTAAAACTAGACAAAATATATATCAATGGAATCAGAAAAACGTTTTCCATAACAAAATTATTTACCTTTATGCAGAAAAAACTTGGTTTTGAAGATAGCTTGAAGGAGCTCATAGAAAGTCACCAACACACTCATAGTGAAGCCACCAAACTCAATTATTTGACTCAAACATTTATAAAAAAAAAAAAGTGTTAATAAAAGCTTTATTTAGACACTAATAAAGCACAAAACTTGTTTAATCAAAAATCCAAATATTCAAAACAATAATAAATATAACCTTAAATGCTAATTAAATCTAATACCTTGCAAAAAATAATAGAGTGCATAATAAAATAAAAATAGGACAGGTCCAAGTTAACTTCCTCACATCTTGATTTTATAAACTTGTATGAATCTCCATAAAAGTTTGTAAAATCTTTCTTTGAATCTCTCTGGTTCTGCACTACTGTAAAACAGTAAATTCAAAAACTAGCAAAAGACTGCAGAGGGTTAAAAACGTTTGTCAAATAAAGTAATTTCTGCAATTTTGTTGCTAATTTTTGAATTTATTGTTTGTGAAATCAAAAGTTATAAATGGGAATGGAATTAATTAACATTAGTTCTATGGGATATTTTTCAGGATCAATTCAATAATTTGTAAAAATGTGTAGTTCGTAAATTGGAAGTTCATAAAAATGCAAGTTCATTGTAATAGAAAATTTCTTTTTCACATTTCTCTGATAATTGTTAGTGGATATATATTATTATGAAAAATCAAGACCAAAAAATAATGCAAATTTTTTTCTTAATTTTCTTTTCCAAATCTTGAGAGGAAATGATATAAAGGAGAATATTTCATAACTAAAAATGGTAATTACATAGATAGTTTATTAAATTGTGCATTCAAACAGGAATTTGTAATGATATAATTTAGGATCAAATATGCAATTATTTCTTTATTTAATGCTACAATAAAAACAGATATCGTAAGAATAAAGGATTAGTATATATACAGTTGAATACATGTAATTGCAAAATTTGGATTTTTAATTTGATTCTACTTTTGATTGCAAAAGTATGTTAAATGTAATAAAGAAATTAATCTGGGACATTTTATCAAGTTTTCAGATATCACATCTAAGATATATTGTCAATTTTTAATATTGTATTTCACATATTTAATAGGTTTATAATCAGTTAAGACAAAATTATTTAATGTTTTCTTTAAAGATTGAGTTTGTTCCACTATTGCATCAATTAGTTAGGCAGTAGTGGGATTCTGCAGTTTGATAATTCTGTCTGGATTAAAGGAGGTGCCAAATCATCAATGTCCAGAAAATCAGTATTTGACCTTTATATAAATAGGAAAAATTATATATTGATGATAGCAGTTTTATAGTTGTATCCTGACCTTTATATAACGTAATAAATAGGAATAAGCAGATAAGCAGATGACTGAACATCACATAGGATGCAAAACACGCTACTTACCACTGATATTAAAAAAATGAAAATATGCAAGTATAATCATAATTGAACATAAATTCATTTCTATTAAATTCCTTCATTCTTTTTGAAGAAGCTATAAAATATTAAAAAGTATTATAATTATACTTTTTTAATTTCCATGCTTATACTTGCATATTTTCTCCTCTTTTTTATATTGGCAAGTAAGTCTGCATGTTTCTTAACCCATGTGATATTAGCTTCTTTGCATTTTGTCTCATTTGTGATATCATTTATTTTATCTTGCTCTACTATTCATTTGCTTTTACACTCTTTTTCTTATATTCTCATTTTGTTAATTACATCTCTTTCATCATTATTATTATATTCTTATTGAGTATTTCAATTGTTCCCAACTGTTAATCTACCTGATAATGTTCCAGTTATAAGGAGAACTTTTT
Source organism: Olivierus martensii (assembly GCA_000484575.1). Lineage (NCBI taxonomy): Eukaryota > Metazoa > Arthropoda > Arachnida > Scorpiones > Buthidae > Olivierus > Olivierus martensii. The sequence goes on along the minus strand of AYEL01082312.1, from coordinate 15,110 downwards.
TTTTATAATTTGTTTATATATCTTATGCAATTGTTTAATTGCCAAATGTATTGTTGTATATTGAATCTTTTTTTTTTTTTTGATAAATTGAAGACATTATAGAATACTAAAATTGATACTGTTTTATATTTTAATACAATATGAGGAGTTAAAAATGTTTTTTACATTTTATATTCAATAAATGTATAATAATTTTTTATTTAACCATTTAATTTATTAATAGAGTGCATAATAAAATAAAAATAGGACAGGTCCAAGTTAACTTCCTCACAACCTCCACTCTCCAATACAAACTTAAGCAATTGTTGATCTTACAAGTCCTAATCAGCTTCACTCAATACAACACTTTGCTGTATTAGTTGATGCACATGTTTTTATCATAGTGACTTTCACAGTTCTGAGCTTATCTTATTTACATAAGTCATGCAGCAAGTTCAAATTTCTTAGTTTACAGAGTAATCAATTCATGTTATCCTCTTTACAATTATTTATGTACCGAATATAAAACATTGATAAGAGATCATTCTTATATTCTCATATTGGATCAGTGGAAATGATTTAGACTAGATGACATCAAGAGCTGAGAGAGTTTGTCAGGAGGTAGATCCATAACTTATAATTTCTAACTGATGTGAGAGAGAATGTGAAAAATGAGTTAACTCTTAAACTAAACATAATACACTAAATAATACTGAAAATACTAGGAAATAATAATGAAGAGTATAATAAAATAATAATAGGATAAGTCAGAATTAATTTCTTCACATCCTTTACTGAGATATTAAAATATATTCAATAATAACTGCAGGAAAAATTTTTTTTGTATCATATTAGAGGTATTAAAATTGAATTGCTTTTTATACTTTTCACTTCTGAAAGTGGATAAATGATGAGGCATTAGTTTTTGTATAAAAATCAAACTTACAGTTCAGATATACCTGAAATTAGTATATGGAATATTCCAGGTTGTATCAAATAAATTTAATAAATGACTAAAACAAAAGAGTTAAAGGCAACTTTCTTAACATTAAATATTACAGTTGTGATGAGTTTTAGTTAAAAAATATTTCTCCAAAGAATTTTTACAGACAGTTAATGTATAAAAAAGATTCTTTAAAAAGTCCTCTACTGCAACTATTTAACAAGATATAAGATTTTTTGATATACTTTGAATTATTAAAATTATATTTTAGATAACAAACCTGAGCCAAGAGATCTATATCCTTGATTTTCCTTATTTGGATTATTCCAATTAATTATTTCAAAACCATCATTTCTAGGATAAACAGGATAAGGAAGAGCACCATCTATACTGTTTTTTAAAATTTATTAAGAATAAACAGTGTGTTATTAATTAAAAAATTTGCATTAGTTTAATTAAAATACATATTTAAATATTTACAACACTAAAAAATTATGAAAGCACATTTTTAAATGCTTACCTTTTCTTAGGAGAACTTACAGTTCCCAACTTATAGCAAATCAGAAGACTGTTCATTTCTCTGTCAAAATAAATGTATAATAAAAATGACAAAGAAAGCAAATTAAATTATTTCAAAGACTAAATTATTTAATAAATTTAGCATAACATAAATTATGAAAATCTATTCTTTAATCATATTATTAAAAATAAACAATTTGGCCATAAAAATGCTTGTATCCTTCTATAAAATTATTCTTATTAAAGATAAATTTCCTTTAGAGGATTTAATCAATTTTCTACAATACTTAAAATATTTCTATATACAATGTTTTCATAAAAATGGTTTCATATTATATAAAATAATTCAAAATCAGAAATACTTTGACTAAATAGAGATCACCATCAGATCATCCCATAATAATATACAGATTTTTATAAATATATGTATATTTATCAAATTTAGATAATAGGAATTAATGATATACATATAATAATTATTATTAGGATATTATAATTAAGAGTGGTGAGCATAAAAATCAGAAATTTAGCACTTTGAATGATTAAATATAGCAATTTGTAATAATTATCAATTTCACATTTAGCATTTTAGATTATTTTATAGAGATATTTGGTTTTTAGATTAATGCAGATACTTAGACCATACAATATGATAATTACATTAAATAATTTAAATCCCAAAAATATAACATAAGACATTAATAACAATAGCAGAATTGAATAATTTTAACTAATATAAAATGAAATCTATGATTCAGTTATTTTGAGTTTAAAAGACTTAATTAATGAAATAAGGAATTTATGTTTCAATCATCATTAATATATATAGCTATAATAAAATTACAAAAATAAAACTGTACATATGGAATGAGATTTTCATCTCAACAAAATTCAATTTATTTCAATTGTCATTCAAAATAATTGCTTTTAAAAGGATGAATAAATCATGCAACAATTTACAAATCAAATAAAATGATGTCATAAAATAAATTTCTACATTATCGTCTTTCCTTCCGGTTTTCATATCTGTTACAAATAAACTATATTTATTGGAAAATCTTTTAGCATCTGCAGTGCTGCCAAGAGAAATTTTCGGGCCCGTGACAAGTCTGTGGTCCAGGCCCACTTTTTTGAATGGAGCCCGGATCACAGATCAAAACAATAAGCATTTATTTAAAAAAGGCAAACAATAAATTCAAAATTCCATACATTACACACTATGTTATATATAAAAAAGTTTATTTTGGTACGACTGCTTTAGGTGCTCTGTCGGCAGTGTGCGAACTATCAGACACGTTATGTGACACTTCAAGCCCGACGGTCGGACCCTCTTCGATGCTGGGCCCGTGACAAAAGTCACGGATGTCACCCCCTCTCAGCAGCCCTAAGCATCTGCATTATTAGTTGGAGCTGAGATGAATTTTAAAGCTACTTCAGCAGTCTGGAAATTTTATTTTTATTGCCAACAATATCTGTAACGAATCTACTGTATTTTTTTTTTATTTTGATGAGTACTTTTAACAATTTGGCCATAAAAAGGCTTGTATCCTTCTATAAAATTATCTAAACTCACATGTTAAATAAAAAACAGAATCTTACTTTTATTTATTGACAAAAGTTTATCAATAACATTTACCTGATGAACAACTATTAGATTAAAAAGTGCAAAGTACATTTATCTCCTAAAAAATTTTGTCACGTGACTAAATTTTTATGATATTTTTGCATGCATTCTGCAAACTATTTTTTCATATTTTTCCTTTGCTTTTAATTCTTGCAGGATACTAATATAGCAAAATTGTCAATAGGTACTCAAATACACACTAATTAGGGGAATTACCTTCAAATCAAACTAAATACTACAGCCAAATCTCTCCTAGTGGAATAAGTCTAAATTAAATTTTTTTTCTAACGATTAATTTTTAAATCAAGGCTACAGTGCTACTATCGAGTTAATAATTAATTAATTAATAAATTAATTAGATTTAAAAATTTAAACTAAGAGGGCGCCATCTAGTAATTAATAATTATACTATAATTTTTAAATTAATTTTCCTGAAATAAAATTTTGCCACCACACCGGAATCGAACGGAGATCTTTGGGATAGCACACAACATTTTATCAGTTATACTACAGAAGAATTCCATTTTGGGAAGCTTATATAATGATTATTATGGAGACTTTATCAGACAAGGCCAAAACTAGTGCTCCCAGGCAGGCTATTTATGTAACCATAGGCCCTCTTGGTAAACCTGGGGCCTAAGGCTGAATGCATACATTTGTGAACGAGCGATCGTTTAGATCAATCATGTGGTACAAATGACGTCATCAAACGTACATAGAACAAGTTTTGCAAGGCTGAACTAAAGTAGCGAACGTTCGTGTAATAACGAATGATCGTTTATCGCTTTTCCAACGACTGCTAAGGAGCAGCTGTTATAGTAAGTTTCACAAACGTTTAGCTCTTACAAGATGGCAAATACTATTTCTTTATATCATTCTTTTACTATTATAGAGAAGTAAAACGTTCTATGAGAAGGCAAAGAATTTATCAAGACAGAAAAAAAAATTGTCGTACATTTTCATGGAAAAAAACGAAATTACTTTCCCAACAACCCAATAATTATTATTTTATATATATCCATAATTATCATTAAACATGTTATGTTAAACATATAAATGATGTAATATGAAGATGTATCATACAGGTAGTCCTTGACTTACACCTACCTTGATTTATGACCACTTATACTTATGAAAGTGATGTCATTGATAAATTCTGTGATTGGTCAATTTAAATAATCCTGATTAATCTGCCTTAATTAATCCCTTGATTTATAATGGATTTTTAATGATTTTGAAATAATTTAAACTAACTTTAGTGCCATCTCGTAATTAGAATAATTATTATTTTATTAAATCAATGAGTGGCGCCATCTATTAATTAATAATTAAATTAGAATTTTTAACTAAATTATCTGAAGAAAAAATCCGCCTTGGCCCGGGATCGAACCGGGGATCTTTGGGCTAACGTCCCAACGTCATAACTGCTAGACCACCGAGGCCAACGAGCGGATTAATTCTCCAGACAGTTATATTAATTTAGAGGTAATTCTTTTTGATTATTTTATCAGCAGAGTCCGATACTGTTGATCAAAAAGAATTACCTCTAAATTAATATAACTGTCTGGAGAATTAATCCGCTCGTTGGCCTCGGTGGTCTAGCAGTTATGACGTTGGGACGTTAGCCCAAAGGTCCCCGGTTCGATCCCGGGCCAAGGCGGATTTTTTCTTCAGATAATTTAGTTAAAAATTCTAATTTAATTATTAATTAATAGATGGCGCCACTCATTGATTTAATAAAATAATAATTATTCTAATTACGAGATGGCGCTAAAATTAGTTTAAATTATTTCAAAATCATTAAAAATCCGTTATAAATCAAGGGATTAATTAAGGCAGATTAATCAGGATTATTTGGATTAAAGTTCCCTTGAGGTTGGTTTAGTATTTAAAGTTTAAGCTTTAGACGATGTTGGTCAATTTATATAATATTTTACATAAGTTATAATTTACATAGGTTTGAATCCCTGAGCAATAGTCATTGATGTATGGAAAGTATCCTTTTTGGTCTGATTTTGTAATTTTGTGTTTGTTAATGTTTATTAAAATGATGTTTACTGTTCTAATAAACAAAAGTAGTGAGAAATCTATAAATTTTTGGCATTTATGATTTATGATCATTCTTACTTATTGGTAGTGTTCAAAAATCATAAGTCAAGGACTATCTTTTGAGAATGTTATATAAAATTAAATATCATTTATACACCCAATTTTGTTTTTACACAATTTTGATTTAACACGAATTAGAAAAAAATTTCATTCTCTTTTTACATGATTTGTTTTGATTTAATATGATTGACCTAAATTCTAAGAAAAATTTTTTCATATTACAATGAATACAGTATTTGCATCACATTATTCACTTCCATGTTGTTGTTTTTGGTTCCAATTAGAAAAGAAATTTCTGGGGAATAACCCTTATGTATAACTTCAATAGAAAATTTGTTTTGTCTGCATAAATGATATACATAACTAAGCAGATATCATCTTACATTTATGGTATGTAGAAATGAAAATTAAAAAATTTCAACTTATTTGTAATAAAATGAACCTTATCTGATGGAAATTACAGTTACAGTTTTTTAAAGAGTGTGCAAAGTCGTGAATTTTAATGAAGATCAATAACAACACTTATAAATTAACCTAACAGTCTAATGACTCTGCAATCCAGAGTTCAGCCTGAGCTCAGGTCTTAAACCAATTCTAACTTAAATATAATTAACTATAAAACAATCTAACAACAACATAACATCTAACCCATTTTCTTTTCTTTTAATTAAATAAAACTTTACATAGAAGTATTTCGATTGGCCAATGCAAAATACTCTTAGTCCCAAGTTGTTTTATTCGTGCAATTGACGCCATCTTTATGATGTACCGATGACAATTTTGAACGACACTCGTTAAACGTTTTTGCGAGTCAACGGATGTCGTTATATTGAGATTCAGCCTCGTAAAGAAACGGGTGTACGTTGAGACGCGCTCGTTGACTGTGTAAAACGATTGTATGTTAAGATTTGAACTTATTAACAAACGTATGTATTCAGCCTTAAGCCCCTGAGCCTGTGGCTTCCTAGATAGTAATTATATAAGCTTTCTGAAATGGAATTCTGCAGGCAATCGTAATCCAACTGGTAAGGCATTGGAGCACTATCCCAAAGATCCCAGTTTGATGGCAAAATTTTATTTTGGAAAAATTAATTTAAAAATTATAGTATAATTAATAATTACTAGATGGCACCATAGCCTTGATTAAAAATTAATCATTAGAAAAAAAAAATTCAATTCAGATTTATTCCACTAGGGGAGGTTTTGGCTGTAGTATTTGGTTTGATTTGTCAGTAGGTAATTAACAACTAGCATATCTCAACTTATGCATTCATAAATGTCATTTTCATTTCAGAGCATATCTGCAAAACAATAAGTCCATCAGCTGAATAATCAACTTATTAATTTTCAATGAAACTTTCAGATTAGAATTTCTGAATCATTGACATTTTTACTTATAATACAGATAGTCCTTGACTTACATCATCAATGAAATCCATTAATTCTATGATTGGTCAATGCAATTCAATGGGTTTGAGTCTCTAACTCAAAGACAGGATATACAAAAAGTGCCCTTTTTTTTGATTAGTGATTCTTGTAATTTTGTATTCTTTATTAAGATAATGTATAGTGTTGTGAGGATCACGGAAATACGAATTATATTTCGCGATATATAAGAAAAATTTAATATATCAAACAAAGAAATTGTAAAAAGAGAAAGCTAAAAACATCGAACAAAGAAACTGTAAACGGGAGGAAGAATGTTAAGATTGAAAAGAAAGCATTTGCCGAGTTGCACTGCCCGACGCGAAACTTCGTTCCCAACGTCGTAAATCTCAAAAACAAAAAAGGATTACGTATCGTGGGCGAAGATCGTGCTTGTGCAGGTGTCCAGGGACTATCGCAGTAGACCCCACCTGCAAAGGAAATAATAAACAATAGCCGGGAATGCGTCAAAGCCCGGGAATTTCGGGTGAGATGTGATGTTTTAGGTCGCTAGTCGTTAGGTTTAGTTTATAATTGGAATTATTGCATTTGTTCTAAACCGCGACTTTGCCCAGTAAATTAATCAACAAAACTTGTTTAATCCACTTCAAATATCAACAATCAATTATTCACAAAAAAAAAAGAACCTTAAATACTACTTAAATTCTACTATCTCCACCACTGATACAAACTTCAAATAATCATCGATCTTTACAAGAAACTCAAATGTCACTTAGCCAACCTTACGTTGATACAACACCTCTCTGTGTCGTCATTTGCGTATGCTTTTATCTCGAGTGACTTACAGTCCCGTGTTGCTTCATTTACATAAATACACGTAACAAGTTTAAATTTATTAGCTTACAGAGTAATTCATTCTTGTCACCCTCTTTACAATTTATTTATATATTGAACAAAACATCGATATGGATCATTCTTATATTCACATATCAGATCAGTGGTAAAATTAGATGGTGCCGTCATTACCCGGGACAGCTCTTCCGAAGGACGGTTCCCAATTCCGTATCACATGATTGCTAACTACGACAGAGAAGGTGGAAGTAAGTTAACTCGTAAACTAAAATATAATACATTAGATAATAAGAAAATAACGATAAATAATGAAGTGCATAATAAAATAAAATAGGACAGGTCAGAGTTAAATTCCTCACAAGTGTATGATAATTTTGGAGTAATAATGGAATTCAAGTTCAAATTTTCATTAGTACCTTTTGAATGAAATGTATCTACATAATTTTTTTTCTTATATATTTCTGTTATAAATAACAAAATATATATTTCATGAAATTGGATATCTTTATGTATAATTTTCTATCATAAAATAAAATTTAAAAATTTTATTAGCCTATTATATATAAGAGGAGAGGTCTATTATATTCCCTCACCTTATGATGCAAATATGATAGGGATCTGAAATCTGGTCATCTAAAGAGATTGGGCAAGATTTCAGAGCTACATTTGTGTAGAAAAATGACTTTCTGCAGCTCAGTATTGAAGGTGCATTGTCAGCTAGTAGCAACACATCTTTTTTCCTTGATACTGGTTCCATACTTTTGTAGCAAGTTCTTGTAGTATGCCCATATTACTTTTACTTCTTTTTGTAAGCAATTTGTCAATATGATACTTTGCTGTTCCAAAACACACCACATGACCTTGCTGGATTGTTTTCTCTTGGGTCATCCTGTAAGTTGGTGTGATCACATTTGAATTCCCTTTTCCATTGTTTCATAGTCTTATATGAGGGACATTCCTCACCAAGCATTGCTGACATCTTTTCATGAATTGTTTGTATAGTTTTCCTCTGAAGATAAAGGAAATGATATCACAGTTTCCCTTTGAGGGTAAGAACATTTTGGCCTCCCTTTGTATAAATCAAACTATGTTATATTTAGTTTGATTTATATTTGTATAGAGTACAATAAAAATATATAAAAGGAAGAATGCTATTAATTATTTTAAATGCAAAAAATTGTTTTAGACACTCAGTGATAATTGTTTTAGAATTTTCCCTCATGTTCTATTAATTATCTCATTCACAAAATTCTGCTAATTGCTTAGCAAGGAAATACTGATTTGAATGTATAGGAAAAGAGAATTATGTGTATGCAAGATTTGAACTTGTTGACCGATTAAAAATTAGGGAAGTTCAAAGGGAGTTGACTGTAAATTTTAATACACTCAGCCCTCAATTTACACGGTAGACACGTTCCTGGAAAAATCGTGCAAACCAAAACCATGTAAAACGAGATGCATAATTCATACAAAATAGAAGGATATGTTCAATTAAACTGTAAACCGTGTAAATCGATCTAAAGAAGATAATAAATTGGACTATATGAAATATAGCTGTATTCACTCTTTATTAATCTCTATGTATTTGTAAACTCACAAAATGTGACAATATGATACTTTTTTAATTTATAAATGGCATAATGTAAAACAATCAAAATAAAATCCCCCAAAAATTTTTTTGTTTCCATTTAAAAATCGTGTAAATTGAGTGCCGTGCAAATTGAGGGCTAGGTGTAGTTCAGGTCAGTTTAATCAGTTTAGATTATAAACTCCATAGAAAGGAAATAAAGAAAAAAAAAAAAAAGTTAATCAGTTCAACTGTAGTGTTGAGTATTATTACTTTTTATGGTATGTTTTATCATGTTTATATTTTAGTAAAATTATCTTGCCAATTTTTAATATAGTGTAAATATGATTTTTATGTAACTTTTTTGAATTTATTATTTTTTATAATTTATTTTCTATCTAAATCTAAAGTTTCTTTTTAAATTTGATAAAATTATCTTGCCAATTTTATATGCAAATACAATTTTTATATATGTTGCTTTTTCAATTATTATTTTTCTAATATTTTGTAAATAGATGTTTTTGCTTTTTAAATGCACTATTTCATAATTTCTCTCTCAAAATATGAAGTTGTGGTAACATTTTTTATAATTTTTTTGTTTGAGAGGATAAAAATATAAACATTGGTAAATTTTGAAAATGAAATGTTATATTTAGACAGTAAAATAATGTTAACAATCTACATATAAATAAAGATATAAAATAACATCACAATTTAACATCAGAAAATATATGAATATGAATGTGATGAAAATACATAAATGTCAGGACTGTAATGATATAAAATATTCAGTACTGGATAAATCAATAGACAAATAAGACAAATATCTAGGGCCCATAATTCAGAGGGGCCCGGCTTCAGTACAGAAAGAATAAATAAACAAAAACATAAAAAAACATAAACAATAAACATAACAAAATATTTCAAGTATTTTTTTACAGAATGTAAAGATTTAAAGAATGCATTGAATTATACAAATGAAATAAAAAAAGTTTACGTCAATGACATTGATGTTGAAGAACTAGACAATGAGCTGATACAATTTATTTTAATGATGAAAAAACAAAATTTGTGGAACACAAATGAAATATACCAGTTTATAAAAAATAACAGCATTGCATCTTCTTTTCTTAATACTGAAATATTGTTAAGAATTTACTTAACTATGCCCCACTACTTAAACTAAGGTGTGAGGTATCATACTGAGAGTTGAGTGGCACTGGGGTAGCAAAAGATGCAGTGTTCTGAACGATCCCTTCAAGGCACCTGGCGAAACCTTGTTGTATTTAGCCTTCCACCCATAGTGGAGGATAACTGGGTGGTGACTCCCTTTGTGTTTCCTCCAGTAGGTTTTTTTTCTCATGGATATTGACAAAACTTTTTCCCAGGGGACTGCTTCTCTGCCTCACTGCGAGGTTGGCAGTTCCAGTATTTCAGTTGAGGGAGCTGGGGCTGCCAGCATAAACAAGGGTGGTGGGACAGTGGAGCAGTCTACTGCTGTTTCTAATGACTGGGAGTAAACCTGGTCCACAAAAGGTTTGTCTGGAGTGGCTAGGTGAAAGTGGAGAAGGGCTAAGAGGGAAGCTGCTGGTACCAGTGGTTCTCAGCTACCAGGTCACACTTCCCAACAGGCTTCTTGGTCTGATTCTCCTGTCGATACCCCTGGTGTAGGCAAGAGGACCAGATCTGAAGTTTCTACCCCCTCTTCTGGGGAGAATAGGACTGCAAAAAGGACCCAGAGCTCTCAGCCTGGCTCATATTCTAAAGCACTGACTTCCCTTTGACTGGCCATCATCAAGGAGGGTTAACTGGACTGCAAGATGGTGGCCGATGAAATCAATTTTCTCCTAGGAAAGATCTTGGGCAATGTGGATAGAATCCCTTCGGAAGACCTCTACCACTGCTCAAGGGACCACTTCACCTTGGATAATGGTGCACTCATTTATACTTGTATGAGTCACCTGTCAGTGGCTCACCCAACTTTTAGATGGGTGTACTCTTAGGCAGGGGACTCGTTTGAGGGTTATTCCTGCAAAAAACCTACCCAAGCCTATGAAGGTGGCATATCGCACTGCCAGATACTCACACACGGGATGCAAACCAACTTTTGGCTCGACTTCAAGCATTTAATCCAGGACTTGAGACTGAGAACTGGAGGGTTTTGGGTTGAAGCAAGGATGTGAAGGGACAGCGTTTCATCATGATGGTTGATCTTGCTTTGGCTAAGACCATCAAAGTGGCCAATTTTAAGGCTTTTTCTGGCATTGACCAGGAGACCTTTAAGATGCTCTCAGATCCTAATTCCAAGTCTGGAAGACCGATAGCTTTGGTGATTGCCCCCTGCAAAAATGCATGAACTGATCAGGCTCACCAATAAGGATTGAGTTTCCAGGTGTACTACTGGACCTTCTGATGCCAGTCGACAGAGGAGAGCATGGATCTTTGCCCACCTTAGGCACTTATAATCTCATGGGTCTGAGGATGTTCCAAATCAACCTCCAGCACTCCCGAACTGCCTCTGCCCTTTTGGCTCAGCTGCTTATGGGGAGCTGTTATGACCTTGATCTTATTCAAGAACCATGGCCCTATAAGGGCCAAATATGAGGGCTTCACTATCAGGAAGGTAAGTTGTTTTCTTTTATTTCTTGTACTTCTGATAGTGGTCCTTGGACTTGTGTTTTCATTAGGAATAACATATGTGTTTCACCTGTCTGGGATTTCTGTTCTAGGGATATTACCACTGTTCCAGTGGAAATTGATGAAGGGGTGTTAGTAAGGAATTTATTGTTTCCTCTGCATATTTTCCTTATGATAAGGATGAACTTCCACCGACATGTGAATTTGGGTCATTGGTAAAGTTTTGTCAAAAGAATCATTTTGATTTGCTGGCTGGTGTTGATACGAATTCTCATCATGTGGTTTGGGGTAGCAAAGACATCAACTGAAGGGGGTAGTATTTATTGGAGTGTCTGATGGGTACTAAACTCTTCATTTTAAATAGAAGCAATGAACCTACCTTTTTTGTTGTTAACAGAAGGGAGATCACTGATCTAACATTAGGGACTCAGAATATTTCTGACCTATTTGAGAATTGGCATGTATCCAGTGAGCCATCTTCATCGGATCACCAAATATATTTGCTTTAATTTACAGTATATGGCACCTAGTCAAGTGTGACCCTAGGAGGACTAATTGGCTTCCTTTAGAGAGGACCTTAAATTCAACCTGGAGTGACTAATTGGGCTTCCTTTAGAGAAGACCTTAAATTTAACTTGAGAGGTGTACAGAGCAGATTTTGCTTGGTATACATTTAGAGATGACTGTTGACCAGATTCAACAGGCAATTCTCTTATCCTATCACGAAAACTGTCCTGTCAAAACTGCTTGCTCATCAAGGTGGGTTCCTTGGTGGAATGAACAGCTGGGTGGTCATAGACATAATGTTAGAAGGCTTTTTAACAAAGTTAAAAGAACTGATGATTGGGACACATAGGAGTGCTCTCACTGGTTATAATACAGCCCTTACAAAGGTTAAAAGGTCTTCCTGGAAAAAATATTGTCAGGGAATTGAGGATATATAGCAATACCTCGCATAGTCCGGTAAATTGGTTCCTTGGTTAAAAGGTCTTCCTGGAAAAAATATTGTCAGGGAATTGAGGATATATAGCAATACCTCACATAGTCTGGGAAGAAAAAGGAACCAATTTACCAGACTAATTGAAACCAGACTATTCGAGGTTACATAACCTATAAAAAATATAATTGGTTCCAAGAAATTTTCGATTTGCTCATATGTTTTTAAATTTTGTAAATTCTTACATTAATAATTATTTCATACGCATTAAACATTAAAACCTTTTATATTACAATTAATAATTATTTCATATGCATTAAACATTAAAATCTTTTATAAAGAATTATAATAGACAGAAGGATATAGAAAGTGGATCCAAGCCCATAAAGATGAATAGATAAAGACAGCTTGCCCAGCAGGTGAATGCATTCGCTTTCTCCGAGTTAGCCGCTCAGCGGCATTACAAATCCAGAGCAGTGCTCTGCGTAAAGGCGGATTCTTACTCGAACTGGGCTGCCACGGGCTGATGAGTCACAAATGCCGATATGCCCAGTATTTGTTCCCATTCAATGATTCAATTAAGCGTTTGCAGTAAACAACTGACGACATTGCACTCGAGAGGCAGGCACTATAAACGTTTTTCAGATAAATTTGGCAACATGGAGCAGCCGCCTGCTTGTCTCAGCTCGTCATAGTGGCTATTCCAGTCATATATAGATAGTAAGTAGCGAGCATATTTACATTTCATATTTATTCTAAAAAAATAAAGCAAATTACAAATTTTTTATTAACAATTACAATTCGGACTATAGTGAAACCCGGACTATTTGAAACCGGATTATGCAAGGTATTGCTGTACTTGATGTATCCATACTAGTGAAGATAATGTCTAATGGGAATTTGCAGGGTTGGTTCTCTAGGTTGCCTGATGGCAGTATTACTACTACTTACAAGAACTCTTTAAAGGAACTATTTCAAGTACACTTTCCTGGTCTACTTTGATTTAGAGCTCATCCTACTTACAGGTGCAGTCCAACCTCAATGGACATGTTTATTATGCCAAGAGAGAGGATTGATGCCTTGTGAGGGGGATGATCAATCAATGTAATATCAGATGGGCTGTAAGTGTTTTCAAGCCCTTCAAGTCGGCAGGACCGGATAGCATTTTGCCAGTGTTCTTGGAACAGGGCATTGACATCCTGGCCTCTCCTCTTTGCCATGTCTTTTGGGCCTGTTTGGCCTTTCGCTATGAACCATGGTCTTGGAGGCAGTTAAGGGTTTCTTTCATATCTAAGCCTGGGCATAATTCTTATACCGAGACTAAGTCTTATCGTCCAATCAGCTTGATGTCCTTTTTATTGAAGACATTGGAGAGGCTGGTGGATAGGTTTGTTAGGGATGGGGCCTTGTCTAAGATTCCCCTTTGTCATAGTCAATTTGCCTATCAATCTGGCAAATCGACTGAGCACGCACTTCATGAGGTTGTGTCGCTTATTGAGAGGGCTATTGGGTACAAGGAAATTGTCCTTGGTGCTTTTCTTGATATTCAAGGAGCTTTTGACTCTACTTCTTTTGTGCAAATTAGCCTTGCTGCTACCAGACATGGAGTCTGTTCAACGATTATTTGTTGGATTGGCTCTATGCCAGCGGTGGTGAACCTACGGCACGCGTGCCAGGAATGGCACGCAGAACAATTTTGCTGGCACGTGGCACATATTTATATTTATATATACATACATAGAACATTAATCTAGAATTTTATATTTTCCAAATTTTCGCTGCGCAAAAAATTTGCGTTGTGACCATATAACTCTTAGTCACTTTTATTCTACTTGCAATTGTGCATATGCCGTTGTGGTGTTAGTTGACTTAATCATTTTTGCTTCCTTATGTAACTCGACTGAAAATCTGTTAATTGCATTTCAAGTTCGTCCAACTTTAACCAGTCAAATGTTGTTACAATAGGTGCAGATAACCTGAATTTATCAAGATACACGATAAATTTTGTAGTTTCTGCAAATTATCTATTGATAAATTGACTTGTGAGTGAATCTTGATTGAAACTCACTGATTATACAGTTAATAACTTTTGAAAATTCTGTAGTCAGTTTAGCTCCATCCGGTTTTTCATGAAAGTTCAAACCTGTGAATAATTTTTTCAAATTTGGAAAATATTTGAAGCTTTTGGAAGCGATTACTCGATATAATATTTGAAATTTTGTTTCAAATGCCTGAATTAGATCAAATATGCCAATGATAGTCTTATTGATACATTGTAATTTAACATTTAATTCATTCAAATTTAGGCATAATGTCTGCCGAAAACATTAATTTTGAGGTCCATTCAGTATATATATATATTCCTATAACAAATTATCTGGCACGTTAGTATATTAAGAAATATAACTTTTTAAATTTTTGGCACGCCAGCAGAAAAAGGTTCGCCACCCCTGCACTAGACAATTTCTTTGGTTCACATTCTGCTGAGTTCTATCATTCTGGGATTCATAGTCTGTCTGCCCAAGCACTGGAGACAGATCATTGCTGCTGATGGTGA
>AYEL01082311.1:0-11699 GCA_000484575.1 Olivierus martensii | reverse complement strand
GACATCGACTGCAAGGCCAAATCGCTTCGGACGGAAGACAATGCTCTGTGTTTGGTGGGATCAGAAGGGTGTGATTTATTTTGAGCTGCTAAAACCTGGTGAAACCGTAAATACTAAATACTACCAACAACAAATGATCAGTTTGAATCGAGCTTTGCATGAAAAACGACCAGAATATGACAAAAGGCAACACAAAGTGATTTTGCTTCATGATAATGCACCATCACACAAAGCAAAACTGGTCCAGGAAACGTTGCACGCATTTAATTGGGAAATACTTTCACATGCGGCTTACTCGCCAGACTTGCCCCGGTCCGATTTTCACTTATTTGCATCGATGGGGCACGGACTTGCTGAGCAGTGCTTCACTTCCTACGAAAATGTATGAAAATGGCTTGATACCTGGTTTGCCTCAAAAGAAGAACAGTTTTTCTGGCATGGCATCCACGCATTGCCGGAAAGATGGGAAAAATGTATAACTAATAATGGCCAATACTTTGAATAAAATATTCTTAACCATTATCATACGATGAACGTGTACTTTTTACTAAAAAAATTCCGGTTTCATATTTACACACCTGATAATTTAAGTTTTTGGCACTTAATAAGAAGCAGTTTGTTTTAGAAAAGAAAATATACATAAGGAGCACATTAAGGGAGTGTTGAAGCATCAACATATAGCTGCATATATCTAATTTTTATCTCAACTAATAATAAAGAAAAGAATAATAATTATAGAGCACTAATAGCAGTAGTGACTTCTAAAAACAAATTTATTTCAAGATAACAGAGTACTTTCGATCTAATACCAAGGTCATCCTCAGCATATACAGTATTTTAAATAGAACAAGCCATTAGTGCTCTATAATTATTATTATTATTATTACTTGGTATTAGATCGAACATATACAGTATTTTAAATAGAACAAGCCATTAGTGCTCTATAATTATTATTATTATTACTTGGTATTAGATCGAAAGTACTCCGTTATCTTGAAATAAATTGGTTTTTAGAAGTCACTACTGCCATTAGTGCTCTATAATTATTATTGTTGAAGTGTTTTAGGCAGTTTAAAGCTTGTTTCATATAATAAAGAAAAGGTCTCCTTGATGTTAAGTTTATGATCATGTAGTGAGTTCATGAAGAGGGATCAAGGAGACATTTTATCAAACAGTAAAATGTCAGTACAAATCAGACATTTAGAGGCATGGTTGCAATAACTTTAATGAATGTACGAATACAATGCCGAAGACAACAGAGATGAAAATAAAGCTACTAGCCAGCTAAGAGTTGAAGATGGAAATTAAGATTTTACAAAATATGATCCTATCAACTCTGAAGAAGAGTTGAGAATTTGTTCAACATCATCTATCAAAAAAATAAGGACAATTACTATCTTTCATGAATACCACATTTATATAATGAAATTTGGCTTCCACATATCCACATTAAATGCTCATTTATATTTCCTTAAGTGGTAATTTAGTTACATTCAATAAATTCATCATATTTTGTGTTGCAAAGATCCAATATCCATTCTTTCTTTATGCTAATATTTCCGTCCAGTCACAGAACCTGTCTAACTAACATTACCTATGTATATCCATAATTCTCAATCTTTGCAACTTCCTGTAAAACTTATAATAGAAAGGCATAGATTCAAAAGAGAATGTAATTAAACAATATTTTAATAATTAAAAATAGTGGTAAACATCTATTTTTAATAAAAATAAATATAAATTTTCAGATTAGAATTTTATTGATTATTATATTATTATGACTACTCTATAAGTAGATAAAATTTTCAATATTTTCAACATATTGATATATTTAATAATAAAATGTCAAAGAATTATGCAATAATTATAAAATAATTACTTACTGACATACTAGAAGTAATTTGTTTTAATGCATCATCTGCTTCTGACTGCTTTTCAGCTAAAAGTTTACTTTGTTCAGCTGCTTCAGATTTCAAATTATCAACAAGAGCCTTAGCTTCATTCAATTTAGATACCCCAGCCTAAACAGAAATTATATGCTTAATTAATATATTTTAGTTTTGTTAAAAATATTATAAAACACTAGTGAAAGATCCAATACTGTTGGATATTCCTAACAAATTGATTCAATTTCATAGATATCCATATGAAACAAAGTTCCAACTTATATATTGAATCTTAAAAGAAAATTATAGAGGAAGAGTGCTTCAGGCTGAACTGCCCCTCTTCAGCTGCACAAAGCAAGCATTAATAGAAAACAGAATGGAGCATCTCTGTAACAAGTATAAATTGTAATGTCAGCCCTATGTGACAGGATAAAAGTTTGAACAAACAAACAAATTGTACATGAGATAATAAAATGTTGTGCAAAAAGGAACTGAAATAAAACAGTAATAATTAAATGTTTATATCTGTGGCATTTAAATATTATCGGTTATTAATCAAGAATTCCCAGACACTGGGTAAAGAATCCTTATCCTTAGAATTGTTAGATTTTGACCCTGGCTATGGAGGTAAATATTCCAGATTTTGCAAAAATTGGATCTCCACTCATTAGAGTGCAGTGAATTGATGATTGTAGCATCATCCCATTTAAGAGTCAAGTCTTTTGAGCAGACCACTTGTGTGAGAGCCATAATTTTATTTATGGTTTTTTACATTATATCAGAGCTTTTATATACATTCTTCCAGACCTCATCTAGTTATTCCTATGTAATGGCTTATTGCACTGGACATTGAATCAACTAATGATATCTTATATATTTCACATCTCTGTGTGTTAGATATAGATTCTTTATTGTTATGGAACTGTTGGAAAACTTATTTCTACTTTCGGAGACATGATAAGCATGATTCTTACTAACTTTACTAATAATCTCAAGGCAAGCAGGACGCTGTGGAATGGACAGGAATTGTTTGGTAGAGTGTCCTTGTTAAATGGTGACATTGGCAAAAGCATTTAACATGCTACACTTTTTAAGATGCTTGGCATAGACTTTATGGACTAGGCTATCAAATTTATTGCTAATGTATCTGTAGGATAAATAAGAATGCCTCTCTGAAACCTTATATTCAATCATCATGTTTGCCTCCTCTGTGCAAAGTTTATAAGCTCACCAAATGACAGTGAAGATATTAGCCTTCTTGTGCTTGGCCATTCGTTGGAATGTTCATAAATGAGAGTGAGTTTGCTGCTGGGTTTTTTGAATATGGAGATGGAAAATAAGTTAGTCTTTTTTGTAATGTATATATCCAAAAAGTTCACCTGCTTCTTATCCAATTGTTTGAGCTATATGGTTAACCCATACAGATTGTTGTTGATGCTGGAGACAAAGTCATCGGCAACCTGTTTTTATGATTGTAGATGATAAACATCATTAATGTAGCAGGCATAGAATTTGACAGAGTCTTTGATTGAGAGAATGATGGCTTCTTCACTTTTTCTAACTAAGATTTCTGCTAACTTAGCAGTCATAGAGGCACCTCTAATTTGCACAATGTACTTATCATCATACCTATAATAGACATATTTTTCAAACCAGGTGGGCAATATCAGACAAGATTTTGAATACTGCTGGTATAGTAGATGAATGGCAGAGTAAATTTCAAAATTCCAAGATTGTAGGTTCTAACTGGAGGCTTGGATAGAGAGATTTAAAATCCAATGTAATGTTGTTTGAGTGTAGATTAATCCTTTCAAGTTTATTCATAAGTTTGAGTGAACTACTAATGAAGTAAGGATTCCTTGATTCTTAGCTTTAATAAATCAGGCAATTTATGTTTATTAACATAGATGTTTTACTCCATTTTCTGTTAACCCTCACTTCCTCTATGCAGCTAAAGAGGGGCAGTCCAGCTGATAGCACTCCTGCATCTATAATTTTCTTTTGAAGGAAAATTTTTTATTGTCATCAACTGTCATACTGAATATTTCAGGTTACATACTAAAGTTTTAAGCTTTAAAATTTTAGTATACAATTAAAGAAATGTTTTTGACCAGCTGATAATGGTCAAAAACATTCCTTTAATTGTAATAAGGTGTTTTTCTGTCTAATGCTGAACTGTTTTGTCTTTTACTATTTTAAAGTGATGAACTGTCTACAATTTTAGTTTAATAACATATCAACATATATAAACTCAGGTAATAAGAATAATAATAATATTTTATTCTTATTCTGGGAAATAAGAATAAAATATTATTATTCCCTGACCTGAGTTTCTTTACAGTAGATTCCTATCCTTACACAAGTAGATGTCTTAGAAAGATCTATATATCAGACTTGTTACTCTTCATGTTGTGTCCAAATCCACTCGTCTATAATTGAAAACATCAGGCATGCCTGGTTTCAAAATTCTGGTGAGAATATTTACAGGCACTGACTCCATGAGAGCAACTTTCCTTGTGTGTATGTAGATAATTAGTTTTGATTAATAACTACTAGGTAAAAAGATATTTTTTCCTTTATTTTAAAATTTAAAAATGTATATATTATCTATAAATATAAATAATTATTAAGAAGTTGAAATAACTACATAGTTCTACTTCTATATTTATGTTAGATAGAAAGATAGATAGATGTAAAGGGAGGAGCCTATACAGCCAAGCACTGTGACCACCAATGGTCTATTGTGCACCCGAATCAAATCATCCCAGAAGAAGTCCAGTTTTTAAAACAAATGACAGTATTTTCCTCAATGGGACAGTAGCAAGATCTTCTGGAACAAACAAGAAAATACATCCCAAAAAGATCATGCCTAAGACAAGAAAGGGCCACACATTCACACAAAATGTGAAGAGGAGTTTAATCCTCATCCTAATATCTTCTACAAATAGGGTTATTAATAAGCCCAATCAAGTAAAGATGTCTACTAAAGTGACAGTGCCATGTGAGGAGCCCTGTAACAATCCTAACTTCATGTTTGTTCAGTGAAAGCAACTCTTTAGTTCGCTGAACAGAGCAATCCAAAATGAGAGCTTTCGCCTGCCTAAGACCAGAAATAGACCTCCAGGAAATGAAATTCTAGGCCACCAACCACCCAAATGCATCAGGTCTTATGCCCAGGGCAGGCTCAGGTCCAAAAAAGGGGCGGAAGCTCCTTCCTTGGCAAGCCCATCAGCAACCTCATTGCCCACAATCCCCTTGTGCCCTATTTTATTTTTCAGTCTTAGGGGTACGCAGTCAAAAAAGTTTGGAGACCACTACTCTAGAACAAGAAAATACATCCCCAAGAAATCACGCTTAAGCCACGAAAGGGCCACACATTCACACAGTGTGTGAAAAGGAGTTTCCTCCTCATACTGACAGCTTCTACACATAGGACCAATCAAATGAAGATGTCTTCTAAGATGTCAGTGCCCTGTAAGAAAGCCCTGTAACAATCCTAACTTCATATTTATTCAGTGAAAGCAACTCTTTAGTTCTCTGAACAGAACAACCCAAAATGAGAGCATTCGCCTGCCTAAGACCAGAGGTAGACCTCCAGAAAGCGTGGGCCGCCAGCCAATCCTTGCCAACCCGCCCTAAACAAGCTGCACCCTGTTCTTGGTAGCCAGTTCCTCAATGAGAAGACAACATTCCCAAATAAGCTTAAAAATGAAGTGGGAACTATCAAGCGCTTTAAGAGCAGGCTGATTATCAGATAGGATGTAGATATGTTTACATACATAACCCCTATCAAGATTAATTCTAACACATGCAGAAATAGAAAAAATTTCTGCCTGAAAGACAGTGGCAAACTGCCCAAGGGAATAGGAATAAAGCATCTGCTTTCCCTTGCAGTAAATCCTCGCCCCAAATCCCTCCTCCTGGCTAAAACCACCTGTAGTGGTTTTAGAACCATCCGTATGCCAGACCAAACTACCCTTGATACTGCACGCAAATCCCCCTCCCCAGCTCTCCAAACTGGGAAAAACAACAGTGAAGGGTCGGATGAAATTAAATCTAACTGTCAGATAGGATAAAAATATGCTTACCAGCATAATCCCTATCAAGATTAATTCTAACACGTATAGAAATAGAAAAAATTTCTGCCTGAAAGACAGTGGCAAACTGCCCAATGGAATAGAAATAAAACATCCACATCCCTTTGCAGTAAACCCCCGCCCCAACACCAGTAGTGGTTTTGCCAAGAATGTTACAGTGTAATCTGTCCCACTCAAAAGATAAATGCTCCACTTTGTGGGTCCGAGAAATCCCTCTCTCACAAGTATGGAGCCTATAATAGCCCTCCCGGGTAATCACCTCAACAAACATATGAAAAGGAGGAATGTCCAAGAACACCTCAAGAGCAGCAGTAATAGTAGTCCTCATTGCCCCAGTGATGCTCAAACAGGCAAACCTCTGAATCTTTCCAATAATAATAAAGTAAACTACTTGCTTACATTCTTAAATAAGTAAATAAAACAGCACTAAATAGCAAGTATAGTGACTTTTCAGGGACCGGCCCGAAAAGTCGAACGAGCCGGGAAAACGCACATTTGAAACTTTTCGGGGACCGGCCCGAAAAGTCGAACGAGCGGGGAAACACACGAAGAAGGAAGCTCTGATAATGTCATAATAAAAAAAAGAGTTATATAATTAAAACGTAGGAAGAGGGAAAGTTTTACATTGCATGTATAGTAAAACACTCGGACTTCCGAAAATAGACGTTTAAAGCGGGAAAGTCGAACGATACGGGAACGCACGAGCTGGGTTTCACTGTATAAATTTTTAATTGGTACAACGTTTTCGGGCCTTAATATGCCCCTCTTCAGTACCATACAATAACCACAAAGTTTAAACGGAACATTCCAGAATATATAAATGATATTTTATATAGAAATATCGTTTATATATTCTGGAATGTTTCGTTTAAACTTTGTGGTTATTGTACGGTACTGAAGAGGGGCATATTAAGGCCCGAAAACATTATACCAATGAAAAATTTATACTTGCTATTTAGTGCTGTTTTATTTACTTATTTAAGAATCTTTCCAAGTTTGGTCCTGCAGATTTTAAGTAAAACTCTTCGCCATGAAATAATGGCAGCATAGGCAAGAATGAGTCTCACAACCATGGTATATATCCAATATAGCAGCCTGGTTTAAGTCCCCAAGTCTTGTCCAAAATACCCCTGCAAGCCCAAAAGGCCCTACAAGTCTTCCCAACAACAAACTCTACATGAGGCTTCCAAGTCAATCCCTTGTCAAGCATAACACCAAGGTATTTGACCTGGGTAGAAAACTGCAACCTTTTACCGAAGAAGGTCGGTTCAGTTAACCTCACCTACTATCTTCTTTGAGGAAAAGATACAATAACAGTCTTAGTTGGATTAACAGATAATCCAACGCTATTACACCATACAGAGACTGTATTAAGAGCTGTCTGAAAGACCTCAGATACAGTCCTGGGAAATTTCCCCACTACAATGATGGCTATGTCATTAGCATATCCAAAAGTGAAGTAACCCTCCCATTGAGTCCAATAACTCATTCACCACAAGACACCAAAGAAGGGGAGAAAGCAACCCCTGCAAACAACCCCCTGTCTGTGAAATATAATCATTGAATTGACTCCATGTCTGAAAGCACAAGGCTAATTTGCTCAAAAGAAGTTAAGGAATAATCATTGAATTGACTCCATGTCTGAAAGCACAAGGCTAATTTGCTCAAAAGAAGTTGAGGTCAAAAGCCCCTTGAATATCAAGGAAAGCACCGAGGGCAATCTCCTTGTATCCAATAGCCCTCTCAATGAGCAAAACAACCTCATGAAGAGCATGCTCAGTCGATTTGCCAGATTGATAGGCAAATTGACTGCGACAAAGGGGGATCCTAACTAAGGCCCCATCCCTAATAAATCTATCCACCAACCTCTCCAATGTCTTCAATTAAAAGGACATCAGACTGATCAGAAGAATTACACCCAGGTTTAGATATAAAAGAAAAACTCACCTGCCTGCAGGACCATGGAACATAGCCAAAAGCCACACAGGCCTGAAAAAAACAGCAAAGAGGAGAAACCAGAACATCAATGCTTTGTTGCAAGAACACTAGCAAAATGCCATCTGGTCCCGCCAATTTGAAAGGCTTAAAAATACTAATAGCCCATCTAATATTAGATTGATTAATCACCCCCCTCACGAGATCCCAATCCTTCCTCGTGGCATGATAATCACGCCCATCAAGGTCAGACTGTACTCGAAAGGAGAATGAATTTTCAATCAGAGTAGACCCAGGAAAGTGTACCCAAAA
Organism: Olivierus martensii; assembly: GCA_000484575.1. NCBI lineage: Eukaryota > Metazoa > Arthropoda > Arachnida > Scorpiones > Buthidae > Olivierus > Olivierus martensii. The sequence continues at coordinate 3,469 of AYEL01082311.1, read as the reverse complement.
AAGTTCCTTTAAAGAGTCTCTGCAAGTGCTAGTCATACTGCCATCAGGCAGCTCAAGAGAACCAACCCTGCAAAATCCCCATTGGACATTATCTTCACAAGTCTGGATACCTCAGGTATCCAGACTTCTGAAGATAATGTCCAATGGGGATTTTGCAATTCCCTGACAATACCGTTTCCAGGAAGACCTTTTAGCCTTTCTAATGGCATTATTATAGCCAGTGAGAGTGCTCCTATACACATCCCAATCATCAGTCCTCTTAGCTTTATTAAAAAGCTGCCTAACATTACATCTAAGACCGCCCAGCAGTTCATTCCACCAAGGAATTCGCCTTGATGCGTGAGCAGTCCCGACAGGACAATTGGTGGTAGGTAAGAGAATTGCCTGTTGAATCTGGTCAACAGTCATCTCTAAATCCACCACTGAGCAAAATCTGCTCTATATACTCCTAAGCTTCTCTAAAGGAAGCCCAATTAGTCCTCCGAGGGTCCCTATATGTAACTAGGTCTTCACTAAAGGAAGCCCAATTAGTCCTCCGAGGGTCTCTATATGTAACCTGATTGAAGCAAATACATGTGATACGAAGAGAAGGCTCATCAGATACATGCCAGTTCTCAATTAGGTCAGAAAAATACTGAGTCGGACTAAATTAAAGCAAATATATCTATGATCCAAAGAAGAAGGCTCATATACATGCCAATTCTCAATTAGGTCAGAAATACACTGAGTCCCTAACATTAAATCAATGACTTCCCTCCTGTTAACAGCAGCAAAGGTAGGTTCATTACCTTTATTCAAAAATAAAAAGGTTAGTACCCATCAGAAACTCCAATAGGTGCTTCCCCCTTTGATTGATGTCTTTGCTACCCCAAATCACATGATGAGAGTTAGCATCAACACCAACCAATAAATCAAAATGATTCTTTTGACAAAATTCCACCAAAGATCCAAATTCATGCATTGGTGGAAGTTCGTCTTTATTGTAAGAGAAATAAGCAGAGAAAACAACAAATTCCCTACTAGCACCCCCCTCATCTAGCTTCACCTGAACAGTAGTAAGATCCCTAGAACAGAAATCCCGAGGATCACTGTCAGAAGTACAAGAATTAAAAGAAAACAACTTACCTTCCTTATAGTGAAGCCCCTGTATTCGGCCCTTAAAGTGCCATGGCTTTTGATAAGAGCAAGGTCATAGCAGCCCCCCACGAGCAGCCGACCCAAAAGGGAGAGCAAGGTCATAGCAGCCCCCACGAGCAGCCGACCCAAAAGGGCGGAAGCGGCTCGGAAGTGCTGGAGGTTGATCTGAATCAGCCTCAAATCCATGACATTACAGGTACCTAAGGTGGGCAAAGATCCATGCCCTCCTCCATCGGAAGGGCCAGTGTTACCCCGGAAGCCCGATCCTTATCAGCTAGCCTGACCAGTTCACGCCTCTTTTCAGGAGCAATCACTGAAGCTATCGGTCTCCCAGACTTGGAATTAAGATCCGAAAGTACCTTAAAGGTACCTTAATTGGCCCCTCTAAAAGAGCCTTAAAATTCGCCGCCTTGATGGCCTTTGCCGAATCAAGATCAACCATCACAATTAATCGCTGTCCTTTAGCGTCTTTATTATGACCCAAGACCTTCCAGTTTTCAATCTTAAACCCCGGGTTGAATACTTGGAGTCGAGTAAAAAGTTGGCGCACGTCCTGTGTATGCGTGTCCACAGTACGATATGCCATCTTCACAGGTTTGGGCAGGTTCATCCAAGAATAACCCTTAAACGAATCTCCTGCCCAAGAGTACATCCATCCAAAAGCCGAGTAAGCCACTGATAGGTGAACTCATTCATACAAGTATAAATGAGTGCACCATTGTCTAAGGTATAACCCTTAAGCAGCGGTAAGGTCTCTCCAGAAGGGATTCCATCCACACTGTTCAGGATCTTATCCAAGATAAGGTCCACTTCAGCAGCCACCATCATTCCATCCACACTGTTCAGGATCTTATCCAAGATAAGGTCCACCTCAGCAGCCACCATGGGTCCTAGTTTCGAGTTTATCGTGTTACAACACATTCGTGTTGGTGTCACGTGATACTGCTAACACGAATGCGTTGTAACACGATAAACTCGAGACTAGGGCCTCATCTTGGAATCTGGATAACCCTCCTTGATGATGGCTAACTGAAGAGAAGCCACAGCTTCCGAATAAGATCCGGACTGAAAGCCCTGGGACCGCTTAGTAGGCCTCACCTCCTCAGAAGAGGGAGTAGACAATACAGATCTGGTTCTCTTGCCAACACCAAGGGTATCAGCAGGAGAATCAGACAAAGAAGCTAGTTGGGAAGTGCCACTCGGTAGCTGAGAGCCACCAGCACCAGCAGCTTCCCTCCTAGCCCTCCTCTGCTTTTGCCTAGCCGCTCCAGACAAACACGTCCTTTGCGGACTAGGTTTATTCCTGGAGGCAGTACTCCAGGATACCGCTCCACCACCCCATCGTCCTGGGGCATGCCAGTGGCCATGGCGCCCTCAAATGAGGTACCAGGACCACCCTCCCCACGACCGGGCGGAGAAGCAGCCTCCCTAGACAAAGTTTTAGGAATTTTTGAATCTTTATCCGTTCAAAACAACAAACTGGAGGAAATACAGTAAATCACTGCCCGGTTATCCTCCAATACGGCGGAAGGCTAACTCCGACAGGGTTTCGCCAGGTGCCCTGAAGGGATTGTTAGCGACACTGCATCTTCTGCTACCCCAGTACCACTCAACTCTCAGCACAATACCACACACCTTAGTTTGGGTAGGGTGCTCTCTTAGTCTGGCCTCTTACCTTTGACTTGTCTGGCATGGGAGACCCTACCAGTAGCAAAGCTACCGCCGGCATAGCTCTCAGGATCCTTGGAACACGCTTGCTCCCTCACCACAACAAGGTGGAGATGCCACCGAGGGAGAATATAGCCTATTAGTATAGAAGCTGAATATAATCACTCATAGACTGAAAACATTTTTATGGCTTATTTGATCTCTTAACAAATTGCTCTTATCTCCATATCTGTTACAATGACATCACAGTCCTGATGTGATGTCATCATAATATAACAATGGATGATGTCACAAATGTCAATAATTTATGACATGATGACATAACTACTTGTGACATCATGATGATGCCATCATCTCAGTGCTGTGATATTTACAATGGTAAAATTAGAAACAAAGCCAATAGATTCCAAATAATAAATAAATGACACCTTTGAAAAGTAGGCAATTTTATTTCTTTCTGGAACTTCCTGTTATATAATAATGAAAATATATTGTTCTTTATAAAAAAAATTACAAAAAATATATAATATTCTATAAAATATAAAAAATGCAAACTTCCAAATATCATGTATAAATTTTATGTATCATTACAATTGTAATTGTAATAGTACATAAAAAATTTAACCACTTAATGCCTGAATTTTGATATTAAATTTAAAAAAAA
>AYEL01082309.1:0-14678 GCA_000484575.1 Olivierus martensii | reverse complement strand
AATAAGCATGATTATTTATTATTATTATTATTATTATTATTTTATCAAAGATTATATTTATAAAAAAATTACATCTCTCTGTCTTTCCCTAGAATGAAGTATTTTTCCTCTAAGCCATTGTGATCTAGCAGCAACAAAAGATGTATGTGCTGGAATTTTTACTTCTTCCTATTAAAGTTAAATTTTTTAAAATAACTTCTATATTATCCAAAATCAATTATATTAAGTTTTAAAATGAAACATACAGGGCTAACTATAAACATAACATCACAAAACTGTTGACTCTCCAATAATCTTCCAAAATCTTCATGTAATGTGCATTTTGGATAACAAGAAAACTGAAATCTATACATTTCCCCACTGCGCACATTATTATCAACAGTACCTCCAAATATATACATTCCATCTCCAATAACTGCAGCAGCATGAAAAAGTCTACCTGACGGTATCTTAAAAATAAATAAATAAAATACAAATTACCAGTAAAATAAATATAAAATATTAATTTATTCAATTATATTTTAATGACATAATAATAATTTTATTTAATCATAAACAAATATTGCAAAGATTATAATAATAAAATAATATAAATTCAAAAAAGGATAAATCTGGCAAGTTCCATATAAATACATATACAGGATAGTCAAAATAATAGTATTCAGTCTTTATTTTAATTAATATAGTTTTAACAAAATTTCTTACTGACCATTTGTATTACATTTGTGCTGAATATTTCAAAATATCAAATAAAAATTCAAATAATACCTACAATTTCAAAAATAATTTTTATAGTCTAAAATATATGGTCTTTTTTCTTACAAGAAACTTCTCATTATCAGTGAAATTAAAATTCATTAAAAAAGATTTAATTACTTGAGGATTTCCTGAGTTTTATACAGTCAGTCCTCATTTAATATCTGGGTTAAGTTCCTGAAAATGACAACTTTAATTGAAATAATTGGCTTAGTGTTATAAGTTGGGGTTATGGTTCCTAGAATCCATTCTAGTACTAAAAGGGTAGGGACTAAGGAAATCCATTCTAGTACTATATTTGATAACTTTTATTTAAACATTACTGTATTGTTCAATAATGAAATAAAATAAAACAAAAGCATAATTTAATTGTAAAATGTTCATAGCAATTATATGTTTACCTTATGGATAAAAGAAATTATTTCTAATAAAATATAGTTTATCATTCATAAGTGTTTTGATCAGTGATTAGCTTTTTATCACCATTCCACAATCATTGGCTAATGATTAAATAGAAGTGCCACTCCTGGCCCTACTAAAGACTGCCAATACCTGTGGGGATCAGCTGGATTGTAGAGAGAGAAATTAATGAACCAGGCTCATATCCCGCAAACAATTTTTCAATGTTTGCAATTCAATCTTAGGTTCTCTGTTTGGAAAATGAAAGCATTTTCCTCAGAATACTTTCATTTTCCAACCAGAGAACCAGCTTTAGTTTTCCAATCAAAATCAATCACCAACCATTGGCCAATATGTTTTATATACAGTATAATTTAATATAGTGTTTGTAGATAATATTGTATATTTGAGTTAGTGCTCATATAAAATGTGGTTATGCAATTTTCTATACTATTATGGGTTTCCAACTTGTTTTCTCTCTCTTCTGAAGAGAAATATAACAAATATCAATACACAAGTACTAAATGCAATAACTAGATCTATTCTAAAACAAAATATAGCTTACAACATCAAGAAATTTTTTGATTCCATATTGGATTTTCTTTGGCTTCTAATGGAATACAATTTAAAATTTAAAAATCCAAATCTTATAATCATTGTTCTAGTATTGCATTGCTATTTACATAAAAGTTTACAGATATTTCAGAGAATAACAAAATAAATTATTTATAACAAATAAATATCATAATTAAAGTATTAAACATAGAGACATATTTACAGATATAGTAGTAATCCTAAAGTCATCTTAGGAGACATCTATAATTAAGATTGATAATCCCAATTGTAGATGATGTCAGGGAGAAGACAAAAACCCCTTTTCACATATTATATGAATTTGTAGTATTTTCAGGATTAAGATATGATCTTTTAGAGTTTTACGAGCTGTAAGTTTCCATTCTACACAGTTATGTATAATATTGTAAATGAACAATAATAGCACTATAGCAGAAACTATCAAAGATTTTTATTGTTCAAAACAATAAAATAAACATAAATACAATGTTATAGTGCTTTTGACTATTAATAAACTTTCCTCAGTAAAACAAATAATAATATACAAAACATTCAAAAAAACTATTTTTATATATAGAACACACTTTAGAATAAAAAAAATAACAATAAAACTTGAACCTTTAACATTATTTTCTTCCAATAAGAATTTAATCTTTATTATATATTGTCCTCTTAGTAACAAATGTTTTACTGTTACTTACTTTAATTCAGCACTATTTGCAGTTGAGTACCCACTCTCATAGAATTGTGAGCAAACGTTTTCAGTATTTTCATACCCTCTTCAGGCTCTGAAACACTATTACAATCCTGGAACATTAACAGCCAACATTCAAAAATCCAATGTTATAAAGTTCGAACTTAACTACGTCTTTTATTTAAAGTTGTTTCCATGGTTATACTATTGTCTACTTCCTTTAGCTTTTTTTAAAAATACTTAATTATATCTCCTGTACTAACATGTTGCCAATGTATACATTAGTAATACCACTATAGATTTTTCATATTCCTATATAGGAGTCACAACTAGAACACTAAAACAAAGGGTCCATGAGCACAAGAAGGTTATAGCTAAGGGTAATATGTCAACAGCCCTTGCGAATGGAGCGTATAGTAACAGTTTAAAAATTGATTGAGAGGAATCTAGTATAATTAGGACCTTTAGGAAAAAGAAATATGCATATATTGCAGAAGCCTTGGAAATAGAACTTGGACATAAGAAGGAAAAGCTATTAAATGAAAAAACAAGTTAACTAATGGTAGCATGGCAATATGCGGTACAAGATATGAAAAATCTATAGTGGTATTATTACTAATGTATACATTGGCAACATGTTAGTACAGGAGATATAATTGAGTATTTTTAAAACAGCTAAAGGAAGTAGACGAGAGTGTAACCATGGAAACAACTTTAAATAAAAAAAGTAGTTAAGTTTGAACTTTAGAACATTGGATTTTCGAATGTTGGCTGTTAATGTTCCAGGATTGTAATAGTGTTCCAGAGCCTGAAGAGGGTATGAAAATACTGAAAATGTTTGCTCACAATTCTATGAGAGTGGGTACTCAACTGCAAACAGTGCTGAATTAAAGTAAGTAACAGTAAAACATTTGTTACTAAGAGGACAATATATAATAAAGATTAAATTCTTATTGGAAGAAAATAATGTTAAAGGTTCAAAACACAATAAAAGTCTAAAATAGTTTAAAATAAAGTAAAGAATAAAACCTTAGCACTAAGGAGAAATAAAACCTTTATTTCACAAAGGAATGTTTCGATCATTCTTCACTGGTCTACATCAGTACCCCTATGGGGACTAGTGTCAACCCCTATAGAGAGAGCCGGGATATTTCTCCAGATTTGTTTATATAGTTCATAGAACATGGCTAGTCGGTAACACGAGTTAAATTATTGCCCTGCACAAGACAGAATATCTGTTCTAGTTGCTTACATCCAAAAATGTTACATTAAACAAATTACTTGTCCAAAACATAAAAGTTGGCAGGATGGCCGTGTGGTAAAGCATGCCTTACCTAACCAGAACATAAAAACCTGTGGATGCATTAAGGTAACAAAACGTTGGACCAAAAACGTGAAGATAATAATAAAAAACATAAATAATAATAATAATAATAATAATATCGAATTCACGCCTGAACTGATTAATCTTATTGGTTTGTAAGTATTGTAAGGAAGCCGAACATCTTCCGCTTAGGTGACAAACTTTTTGGAACGAACTGTACGCCTCTTCCCTGCTTAGTGTTGTTTTTAACAGGTATTCACAGACCTCAAACTGGGATGAATAGGTGGTTTGTCATTCCACAGGCACTGAAGATTGTGTTGGCCCTTTTAAAGGTTGTAAGGAAGCCGAACATCTTCCGCTTAGGTGACAAACTTTTTGGAACGAACTGTACGCCTCTTCCCTGCTTAGTGTTGTTTTTAACAGGTATTCACAGACCTCAAACTGGGATGAATAGGTGGTTTGTCATTCCGCAGGCACTGAAGATTGTGTTGGCCCTTTTAAAGGTGATTCTCCTTTCACCGATCCTCTCAAAACAACCTACGGTTCTTTCTCACAGGCAGTACAATATGGCAGGGCTGAGAAACACCCTGTCTTTTCTGGTTGTGCACCACAGCTCGGCTGTGAAGCTTGCTTTCTTTCTTCCGCATGCAGCACATGCAGAAGGCTTCTAGCCCGAAACCATGTTAAGCAACTAGAACAGATACTCTGTCTTGTGCAGGGCAATAATTTAACTCGTTTCACCGACCAGCCGTGTTCTCTGATCTATGTAAACTAATCTGGAGAAATATCCTGGCTCTCTGTATAGGGGTTGACATTAGCTGATGTAGACCAATGGAGAATTGTTGAAAACATTCCTTTGTGAAATAAAGGTTTTATTTCTGCTTAGTGCTTATGTTTTTTTCTTTACTCCAATTAATTGCAGAATGTCTACAGTTTTAGTTTAAAATAGTTTTTAGATTAAATATTACATTCAAAAATATACATAATTTAAGTTGGTAATAATTATCAGAAAATATTATAATTTACTCACCAAAACAGTGCTTGTCACAATATTTCCATGCAATACTTATAATCCCTGGGTTAAGTTTATTGATTATATTGTAATTATACATTTTTCCTTTAACTATTAAATATTTTCTGTATTTTTCACTTATTCAGATCTTCAATTGATTTAACTATTCTAGTATTGCTCCAATTTATAGTTACATTATGAATAATTGCTCTTTGAGAAAGGGCTGTTTTTTGTGATTTAGAAATTATGTGTTGCTTATGTTTCTTCATATTTGATTAAGTTTAAACATGTGTAGCCTATGTACACATTGTTTGTATGAATATCCTTATTATTTATTAGTATAGTGGGTGATTGGTTAACGAACATAATTCGTTCTAAGATAATGTTCGTTATCTGAATTGTTCGTTAACCGATCATCGATTTACTATAGTTTTTATGGGAATTTGATTAATTCGTTCTGGAGACCCCAAAAATAAATAAATAAAAAATTATATGATTTCTTACAACATTTATTTATATATAATAACCATAATATATACATACTTAGTCTTGTATTTTAATCTATTATGTTTATTTTCCATTAAAGAATCTGTTGAATGTTGATTGTTTTTCTTTGGATTTTTCGGAAATGATTAATAGCATTGTCATTATTGAGATCCCAAGCCTATTGACCTCAATCCTGGTATGGGTGCATTCTAAGACCAAAATGCCTGTTGACCTTAACCTGGTACGGGTGCCATTCTAACACCAAAAAATTGTTCTCTCTTTTACCTTCTTTAATAAATCTTTGATTTGTTTTAAGTTGTCTCCGAATTCATTTTAATCAGGAAAAATTACTGTTCTCCCATCCTTACCCATATCTCCATAAATGCACAAGGCCTAAGCCTGTCATTGTTAGGTTAGTTAAGTCTGCCATATCTTTATGAGATATTTTTATCTAGCATCACAGGTGACCAATACTGACGATGGGGTCAACCAGATGGTTGAAGGATGAGGTTCAATGGGCTGGGCCCAGACCCTTTTGAAAAATTGGAGGAGTGGGACCCGGATCTTCCAGGATGGTAAGCCACAGCTTTACCATGCAGCCATCTGGTCGACCTATCATTCTGTCAGTCTGAGGATCCCACAGTTTGTTCTGTGAAGTGTTTGTTATCCGAACAGAAAAATCTTTCGCGAAAGTGTTTGTTATCCAAACAGTTCGTTAACCGATAATCCATTGTATTTCATAAATACTTGGCTTTTTGTGAGTTTCAATTTTATTTTTGTCATTTCTCAAAATATTAAATAATGTGTTTATTCTACTATATGTCAGTAACTTTCTTGTATGTTTTGACTAATTTTCCATAAATTTAAATGTTATATCATTAATATCTACCAAATATCTTGAATTTTTATCTTCTCAGATTTCATTTTTCAACCAAGAATGTTTTAAGCATATAATAGATTTTTGAATGTTTTGTATATTATTATTTGTTATTGAGAAGGACTTATTAATAACTGAAAGCATTGTAATATTATATTTATACTTATTTGACTATTTTGAACAATAAATATTTTTGATGGTTCCTGTTATAGTGCTTATTATTGATCGCATACAATCTAAAATTTGAAAATAAAATTTTTGGCATACCATATGAATTGATCAACAATAGTCAGAAAAACTATTAAAAAGCAAAAGAAAAAGCTTGCATGTAAAAGAGGCATAACAAAGTTTAATGCAATTAAGAATGATAAATGTACTTATGATGAAGAATTTCTTCCATTGATCATAAGATCATTGGAAGAAATTCCTATGTTGACTCATGATGAGAATAAAAAAGAATACTATATTGGAATGACAAAGAGAAATTTGATTATTAGATTACAAGAATCTAAAGAAGATACTAAAAAAAAAAAGATAAAATGACAACAGCATTAGCTAGAAAATACTATCAAAATAGAAAAATGGAATGAGATAAAAGTGATTAAACCTTGCAATACTATGAAAGAAGGATTCATTAAGGAATCTATAGAAATAGACCATTGTACATGCAAAATTTTTCCACTTGCAGTGGCATCTACGTCTTTGGTATTGTTTAGGCTTAGCATCCAGCTGTTACATAGCGTTTTGCTCTCAGTTTGCATTTGTCTTTTTAATTTTCTGCATGGAACTGGTTCATTAAGCTGGTTCATTATGGATTTTAGCAAATTGACTATTTCTGAGCTTAAGAAAGAAAAAATATTGGAGCAAAAAAAAAAAAAACTGGGACAAAAGCCGAGTTAACTGAAAGGTAAGTGATATTAAGCCATGCTTATTATAAACTTGCATAAAGCACATTGTAAGCATGTGCCATGAGTAGACTATATGTATTAAAGATCCTTTGAAGTAAAAAAAATTACTTCTTGAGATCTTATAGCAGGATCATAATGGTGTATATAACTTTTTATTAGCTGTTATTATTTTTATTTACATAACGATTTTTATGTTTTGTTTGTGGAAAGTATTTCTTAATTGGGCCATAATTTTATTCATATACCATACTTGTAAAAGAAAATCACAAATATGTCAGAATCTTTGATGATTTTAGGAAAACTGATATTTAATGCATACTGCCATTACTCATCAAGAATGCTTATGATGTATCAGACACTTGTCATATTAACCTTTTAAATATGTTTACAGTTCTGTTAATTTTTCTATAAATTATTTGATTGCAGGAAAGAAGCATTATCCTCTTAATAAGCGACATAAATATTATACCCAAATACAATTACAATTATGGGTTACAAAACTTGATGTTTGTGACTTTGTCGTGTGGAGTCCATATGGAATTTATATTGAAAATATGGTTAAGGACCAAAATATATATTTCAGTTTAATTGTGTATGGAAACAATGCATGAGTGATCAATTTAGATTTAAATGGGAATAAATTGAAAAGAGATTATCACAAAGAGATTTTTATAATAGAATTTTTATTGATTCTCTGGTTCTATTTCAACTATTTTGCTTTGTTGATAAAAATTCTCATTTTTTTAGCATTGTATTTTTAATGAAAGACTCTGATATTGTGTTGATATTTTGGATACATACTTTTTCCTTATTTATGTATTACGATAATCATAAATTTTGCTTTATTTTCAAGACTTTAAAAGTTATAATTTTGTAGGAACTAAAGACATTTTGGGATTATTATTAAAATGTCTTTTAAATGATAGATCATATTTCCAAGTAGTTGATTTTATGTTGTCATCTTTCTTGTCAGTCTTGTATGAATGTATAGTTCTTAAAGTTTGGATTATAGCAAAATAAAGGTGATATAATGTAATTTACATTATTTTAAGTTTAAATTTTCTTAGATTGATATTTTTTATAAATAGATAAAGAAGCTCCTACTGTGAGGCGATGTCCAAGAGATATTGAAATTTATTCAGAATCATTAGATCCTATTGAAGTTTTTTGGGACGAACCAATATTTACAGATAATGTAAAAATAGAATCAATTTCAAAGTCACAGGTATGTATAAGTCAATGAAATAAATGGAAAAAGTTATTACTGATATAAAATTCTCATTTATTTATTTTTAAAAACCCAGAGATATACCAAAATTACTTGAAACAAGAACAAAAATTATTATTATATAAAAAAGCATCATACTATATGATACAATAAGGATTTGATATTTTATGAGTTTAAACATATAAAATATCAAATCTTTTGGATTTATTGTATATTATATTTAAATTCGCTAAATTTTCATTTTTTAATGCAATATACAAAATTCAGTCAATATATTGAGAATAAACTTAAAAAAATATATATACAAATTATCAAATAATTTTCATTAAAATGTAAAAGTATTTTATATGGCATTAAATCTTAATATCATTTACCTTCAGTTTTTCCTCATCTTACAAAATTATCTATACTTTTGATTTTGATGAATAAATGTATATGAACACAACTTCTTTACTACGCTGCTCCATAATTTCGACACACTAGTAAAATAGACTTTAGATAATAGTGGAGACTCCTTTAAGTCAAACTACTAAGGAGGGCTCGGGTGAGCCGAAAGTGCACTTTAGTGAATCCGTTGGTTTTTAACTTGTATGGATTGTGTTTACATCCTGCCAAAGTGAGCTGAAATTTTACTATTTTACTAGTGTGTCGAAATGTATATGAATTTATATACAAGATTTCCTTAAATTATAAAGAAAATTAATTCATAAGTTTACTTACTCCTTTGGAGTGATACAGTGGACACGGACAGAACTTGAATCACTCCAAAAAAAAACACAAACAACACTTTCAAATTACCAATACCATCAGCCGAAATGTGCCATAGAAAGAACTACTCTCCCACGCACAGAAGGTGAACGTGGTCTCTGCATACGTCATCCTAATGGTGTATGACATCATCGTTAGGGTGATCCACTCATTTTAAAATGCAATCAAAGATTTGAATATGAATTCAACTCAACTATATGGAAAATGAAACTTCGAACAGTCTCTTGGGATCTGTGTGACATAGACATATTCTAATGGAATTTTTAGTGTTATAATATGAACTTTTTTTAGAAAAGAAAACTGTTCTTCAATAACAAAAGAAAATATTTTTATGTAAATTATAAAAATTTATTACTATTTGTTAACTTGATATTTTCTGAAGCTACATCATCCTAATGATAATGTCATTCTCTGACATCAATCTCACTTAGGAGTAAAATTTTACTTTACCTGTTGCGATTGAATGCGTCGCAGCGCCGAATTCAACCTGCATTTATATAAGTGCATCAGATAGGATGCCGCGATGCCTGATGCACCGCGATGCAGAAATTCTCGACAATAATCCAAGAATCATATGTAGGCGCACTGTGTTGGATCACTTTAGCCGAAGGTTACGCTTTAGCTAGATTATTGTTGAGAATTTCTGTGTCATGGCACATCAGGCAGCGTGGCATCGCCTATCTGATGCACTTATATTATGCATATGCAGGTTGGAGTTGGCAGTGCGACACACTCCATCGCTTTGGGTAAAGTAAAATTTTACATTTTAAATTGATATATTGGTGTCTATATTATAATAATTTATTTTATATGTAATATTTAAAGTTTTCAATAAAATATATTTATATTTTTTGGCAAATGGCATTAATATATTGGTAACTAAAAATCAAAGATCATGTAATTTATCAGGCATTAATATATTGGTAACTAAAAATCAAAGATCATGTAATTTATCGTTTTCAAATTTTTATCGAATTTTAAATGCTAAAGTCTGGGAGTAGGTTTATACACGGGTTACGCATTTTTACCGATTTTCAAACTCCAAAGTCAAGGGGTCGGCTTATACACGGATCGACTTATATTTGAGTATATACGGTATATATTTTTAAGTGTTTCATTACAGCGATATGGCAGCAGCTGTGTATGAGCATACTGTAATATAATTGTCACTATTTATTGGATACTCTTAATGGTACAATGCATAGGCTGATCTATGGCATGCAATTGCAGCAGCTGGAACAATTATTCATAGTGCACCTGATATCTTTCAGCAAATCAAAAATTCATGACACAATAAAGCTCAATGATGGGGTAACTTTATACATTTTCTACATAACATGTTTTATTAGCCATATGGTAATAAGTTAATTGCAATAAAATTATATCAAATACAGAGATTTGTACATTTTACTTTTACAGATTTTGTTTTGCTTTTTTCATTATTACATATCTTTATCATAATCTTGTATTCTTTGCCATATCTCCTTGATGAAACATTTAAGATTATATAATTATATAGAAAAAATTTATTTTAACAGTAAAATACCATACATCTATTTATTATATGCAATTTCAATACACTCTGTATAATGCTGATATAATGTTAATCTATTAATATTTATTTATTGTCAGTCAGTGTTATTATGGAAAAATCTTCAATTCAAATCTGTAATATTTATTAGTACTTAATATGGTTGTCCTCAACTTACAATGGCTTGACATTCAACCAATTCATTCTTATGATAGAGATGTCATTGATAAATTCTGCTATTGGTCAATGCAACTGACCAATTAAACCAATCATATCAAATTAAATCAATTGATTTGATTCCCTGAACCAATAGTTTGATATATCGAAAACATCCTTTTATATATCTGATTCTTATAGTTTTGTGTTCTTTACATTTATTAAGATAATATATAGTGCCCTAGTAAACATCATTAGTGGGAAATTTGTAAATTTTGGATATTTCTAACTTTTGACCATTTCCTACTTACGATGGTGGAGTTCAAAATTTTAGAAACAGAACTCTATCAAAAGTCGATGATGTTTGTATTCAGATTTAGAATAAATAGATTATCAAAAATTAATTATATTAGAAATTTTGTTAACTAATCTCCAATTAACTAACACACTCCATACTCTCTATAAAACATAATGACTAATGTTCATATTGTGAGTCATGTATTCATATTATTTAAAATTGTTGGATTAAATTTTATTGTTTGTATTTTATATTAATTATCACCAAAGTGAATACCAAAAAATTTTGTTATCGTTTTTGTGCTATTTTGAAATTACACAGAAATGATAGCAATATTACCCTTACACCATTTTTTTTTTGTTGGAATGATAATACTTTAACAAATTCTAAATAATTGTTAAAATTTTTAAATTGATTATATAAGTTTATTTTAATATTACAATGTTTAAAATTATATAAGTGTTAGATATAATTTGTAATGAATAATTGTTTTAATTGTATAAAATGCTTTTTAAGTTATTGATAATATTTTTCTAATTAATTTTATTAACAATATTATTATAATTAATTATAATTTCTATATTATTTTAATTGTTAGGATTGTAAACGTATGATGGTACAAAAGTCTAGCAGTAATTTGAATATTATAAGAGTATACCAAGATATTTTCTATTAATTTATCCCTCATTTTTGCATCTGGTAGAATGATACCATTAACATTGTCTAGAAACAGATTTGATAAAGCTCAATAAAATGTTCATTTGACAAGTTTTCCATCATCAAGCAGGATTAAGAGGAGGTTTAATGTCATTCATTTGAAGAACAAGCACCGATTCAAACTTCTTCAACATTTTGTTGATTGGTAATTGATTACTTCTCAATCTCTTCAAGATTAAGAAATAAAAATAATCAGTAGTTGCTTTCGGCTTGTTGACTCAGCGAGTTGACAGTTTCCTCTGTCCTCCATCCGGTGGACTAGATTCCTGCTGTCTGCCATATGAGGTAGCAACTCCTTCTCTATCTTTGTTAATATGCAGTCCAAAATTGTTAATTATGATAGATGAAGATGATCCATCATAGTAAACGAGCAACATCACTTATACAGGTATGTTTACAGGAAGTAGTGTAGCTACAGTTTCAGCTGCCCGTGGCACTCTGTCAATTGCTGCCTTTCCTTTGGGAAATACATAATACACCTCACACCTATTTAGACACAATTTAAAAATTAAGTTTAAAAATTTTTTGCATTAAAAAAAATAAAAAAATTTTTTTAATGCCAAAAATGCCACCTTGAAAAAAGTGTCACCTGGGACGGACTGCCCTCTCTGCCTACACCTAACTACACCACTGTTTATGGGTCTAACCAAGAAGTTAAATTAAGTCACAATTATGTTACTTTATAGATTTGAGTTTGATAACACTGTATTTCATTGATTTTTCTTTTAATTGAAAATGCTTTATGCTAAATTTGCTATCCTTATTTTTTTTTGTAATGTACATATTTATTCATATACACTATAATAAATTTTAAAATTATTTTATTTGTAGTAAAGATTGTTTATCTGTTATTTCCTTACTCTCTTCATCACTCTGGACTTCTTGTACTCTTACGTATGTAGCCTTTTACCCCCATATTCTGGAGATCACCATAAAAACTGCTCCTGGTTTCAGAACATTCTGATGTTTTCCACAGTCACGATGAAGAAGAAAAATTTTTATAGGCATAAAATTTTATCACTCAGTCGACATGGCAGAACCCCACAACATGTATATTAATTGAGTATATTAAGAGAAGTGGGTTAGTATATTAACTCATTTTACACACCTGCACTTTTGCATCCATTAGTTGAATTATGTAATCAACCTAATCAGGAGTCAGTTATGTTTGTTTCACTATCACATTTAACATCCTGGATTTGGCCAATGGATCAAAGAATTCTGTAATATTTAATAAATTGATAAAATGACAATCTTATTGAAATTAGGAAGCAAATTGTGCTTGAAGAATCTGATTTTAATCTGGACTTACAAATCAGATCACGGCTATTTCAAAATTGACTAAGGGGCTTGGATTCATTGAAAATGAAAATTGAGATTACAAAAGTTTGATTTCTATTTTGGAAAAAATAGGGGAGAAAAATTATTGTTTCAATAAATGCTACTCAATAATTAAAAGTTATCAACAGTAAAGATGATGTTTACAATGAATATTATTAGTATAAAATGAAATTTTCCCAGTTAACCATTTACTGAACCTTGGAGAAAGCTGAAGCCTGAATCAAAATGTTACAAAAAATCTGAATTACAAGAAGATAATGAAGAATATGCAACAGAATAGCAAGTGTCAAATATTAATATGGATATTATTATTAATGTGATATGGAGGCCCTAATATCATTCAAAACTTTCTTATGTTTCTAAATAATTATTTATCATGGGATCTTTCCAGCTGTCCATATAGCAACAGAAGATGCATACCATATGACTTCCTTGCAATCACATTGCTTGCCTGATATGAGCTTCCAAGTTGGTGAGACTTACAGGTGTTGATGGTCTAGTTTGATGAGTTCTTTTCTTATAATTCTGAGTTCCACGTTCAGGATTGTTTTATATTGTAATTTATTTGAAGTCATATGATTAAAAAATTATGCAAAACACCCAGATTAATAAATTCATGCCTTATCTTAATCTATTCTCTTTACTCCTTACTCACAGATGGCAAAATAAAGTTTTCTTGGCTTCTTTACTCAAAAATCAACTTATTAGATTCTCAATGCAGAAATAGTTGTGATTCAAATTATATAAATTTTTTTTTATTAATTCAGTCTAAAAATAAAGTATTTGTACTCCATTCTATCCATTTTAAAATTATTTTTATGCAATTACACAAAAAATACTGGTGTGCAATGGCTTGGAATGAAAAAACTAGTCCAGATATATTTAGAAAATTTGAGAAGCACTGCCTTAAAGACCCTAGATCCACCTCAATATTGTGTAACTCTGGCTGAAAGCAAAAAATCCTATTTGTAGGTCTACTACCCTCACAAGGAAGAATAGTATCTATAGCTCTAATCTTATTAGTATCTGAGATGCTACCATAGGGCCCAGAGAAAACTAATTTGGGAGAAAAATAATGTGTCCTAATTGCTTAAAGTTATTAATAAGACTACTTTTCCTTTTTAGTCCAAAAAGATGGATCACTCAAAGAGTTACCAACCAAAGATTTGTTTTTAAAAATTGTACAGGTCTAAAAAACTGTAGGAAGTAAAATGATCATTATCTGATTATCCTCCAACACAGATGGAAGGCTAAATATGAGAAGGAATTATATCTTAATCCAAATTTAAAAATTAATTAATTATTAACTCAAAAGATAGTGACACCATAACCTTGATATAATATAATTTTTTAAATTTACAGTTTAATTCTAAATTATTATACTAGGGATTAATTTGGCTTAGAATATTTTGTTTACTCTACATAGTTTTTTACATTGACAATAGCTAATGATCTTATGATGTTAAAAAAAGTGAAAGAATTGTTTTGAAAAAATTATATTCCTTCTAAACAACTTAAAATTACTAATTTTATTAAATGAATGAATATATATTTAGGTTAGGTTAATTTGATTTATTGCTTTATTATATATATATATATATTTCAGTTTA
>AYEL01082307.1:0-13720 GCA_000484575.1 Olivierus martensii | reverse complement strand
TATATATATATAACTACTACTATAATCTTGATACAATTGTTGTTTTTCTATGCTTTATTTAATCGATTTTTTTAATAGAAAATAAATTTAAATTATTTAAAATTATTTTTTGCAGAATGCTTCTAAATCATTATTCCTTTCATTCAATCAAAATCAATAAGAAATTATGATCTACTTCATATTTTTGTCAAAAATTTGAAATAGTTCATGTCCTGTATTCTCGTATATGATTAGTTGAAATATTTCAAATTTTTAAGCCAAAAAATAAAAGACTTTTCACTTTTCTGGCTTAAAATCAGGCATTTTATATAAATTTAGTATATAATAATTCAAAATTTAATTACTGAATCAACGAAATCAACGGAATTTAATTACTGAATCAGTAATTTTAAATTGCATGAATAAAATATTTAAAAAGTGTTAGTTTGGCAGAAAACATTTCAAATATCATTAAGATGCTATCTTCGAGCGAATACTTTTCTAGGTCACAAGTTTAGGAAAACATTGCTTTTCATATTAAAAGCAAAAAAAGAAAAAACATTTTCTTACGAATTACTTATTTTTTATAATGTTTTCTTTAGAACAAGCTTTAAGTTAAGTTTTTCGAGGTCAGATATGTGAAAGTTTTTCCTAAAATATGAAGAGTTGGTATATTAGTCTTTATTAAATTTGGGTTACAAATCATAGTTGTATGGTTACGGATAAAAAATATCTTAATATTAGATTGTGAAAAAAATTTAATATATATATAATTTATTATACAATATTCATAAATGGAAATTAATTTATAAAAATTATTCCGGTAATAGCTCAACTTTCCTGAAATTCGATTCTAACAAATCATTATTTTTAATTTATTAAATTATTAATGATTACATCTATAATGATATTCACCAATCAAGTAAAAATAATTATTTACTTATTAAAATATTTCTTTAACATCATTTAGGAGTTATAATATGATGTCTTTTGAACTCAATAAAAGAAATATGCAGAAAATAAATAAAAATTCAGAAATTAATAGATTTTTTTTCAGTCGATGATATTCTTAATATCCGTTCAATTTCAATATTAATCTGAAAACTTAACTGTTAGAATGAAATTGTTAACGACTAAAAAGAATATTCGTAATTATTTTGCAGTACAGTATTTGGAATGAAACTTGTTCTTGGATATCTAGATAAACCAATTATGGAAAAATTAACTACGCGAATAACAGAAAAATATTTGTAACTATTTATCTTCATTTACGCATCTACAGTTGATCTTTTGATATATAAAATATCATCACAAAATTTATTTTAAAAATTTATATTTGTTTTACAATAAGAAAGTTAATATAGTAGTGCTTCAATCTGCTGTTTGGATCAATTGTATCCCAAAGTTTATGTAATTTTACAATTACAAAAATAAAAAATACAATTATTGTATTTATTTCTGGAAATCATTTTTTTATCACTTTCCACAGCTTGGCAACGATTGCTTCCGTTCGTTTCCTATAATATTTAATATATGAACTAATTATAATTATGCGAATAAAACACCACCAATTAACCGTGTTTTTCGATTAGCCTCTCAGTTACTGGATAATTATCACGGATAATTGGCACCCTACTGTATTAAATTTATGTCAGATATGATTAAAAGCATTATTTGACATTTCTTTAGTATTTTTAAAATGTAAATAAATAGTAATTATTAAAGATTATAACTATAAGTAAACATTGCAGATTAAAAGCAGGAAGCTGTCGTTGACAAGTGCTTGGAAATGATTTTGTTTTATAGCAAATCGATTTACAGAAAAAAAAGTAATTTTTTATTATTCCTGATCATTAGTAAATATTTGAATTTTGATACGATCAGTTATTTTAGTCAACTTTCTAAAAAAAATTGTATCTTATCTTATCATCATCATCCTATCTGTATTTTTTATAATAATAACTTGTAATTTAAACTTTTTTAATAGTCGAATTTATATAAAAGATTTTGATAGTAATTTTCTATCGTTCATACTAACCTCGGGGAACACCGTTTAGCTTTCTAGCTAACACAATTTAAAATTGGCGGTCATTCAAATTTCTGAGATACAGAACAGAAATTTCTTTTTTTAATATATTCTGAACCTAGTCATTGGATTTTTATAGAATTTAGCAGGATAATCATATCGTTGACACCATCTCGACAATATATTACAATAAATCGTCGATTATCCGAACTGTTATTGCCCAAAAATGTTACTGTACAGTATCTTTTTTAGTGAACTGGTTATTTAACTGAAATATTTAATCCTGTCGCTGAATGCATTCGTTTCCGATTATTTATTCGAAGATATATTGCACCATATCTTAAAAATAGACTTAATTTGTCATTACAGAAGTTAAAAATAGCTGTTAGCTTTAGCTTTTGTGTATATGCATTTTGCTTATTATTTGCAGACTATTTTCTAAATAAATTATTTTTTGTAATAATTCGTATTTTAATATATAGTAGTAATTAGCTTTATGTATAATAATTTAGTTTTAAGTTTAATAATTTATTTTATATAAAATGGATATTTTCATGTAACTGTTCGGTTAATCAAACCAATCTTTGTCTCATTCAGTTCGGATAACCGACACTCTGTTGTAATTTTTAACTGCAATATTTAAAAATGATGGATGTTCGAATTGTAAAGGTTTCTCTCTAATAACTTTTGAATTATTTAATTTTTATAATAATTTTAGCAGGATAATCGTGCTATTAAAATCGAGTTTGAAATTATATTAATTAAGGCTGTAGATTCGCTCATTAAAATTGGCCGATTTTTAATCTTTTGAAGCTTCCCTGTATGATATAAGATGTATTCATTGATAATTTCCGGGAGTGTAAAAAATATATAATATAAAGTTTAAATAAAAATTAATGTAATCTTATAATATTATTTAAACATCTGGCAATAATCAAACAGAAAACAAATATTTATTCGTCTGCGCTTAACTTTGATCATCTATCTGCTTTTAATTAATTAAAAGCAGATAGACCAACCAAGTCAAGAAACCAAGTTAAGCAAAGATATCAAAGTTAAGCGTAATTAATTTAAGTTGGTCTGGACATTCTCGTTAATGATATTTGTTGGGAATAGAGGATATGCATTGATTTTGGGATTCCCTCAACCATTCTCTTCTCCAGATATTGTTCCGAATAACTTTTATCTTTTTCCAAAATTAAAATCATTTCTCAAAGGAAGAAAATTTGTAGCTGTAGATATCAAACGGAAGGAAACGACGAAAATTTTAAGATCTCTAAAAAGGGTGATTTTAAAATATGTTTTGGAAATTCTAAAAAGAGGTGGATAAGATATATAGAAGCAGAAGGTTCTTATTTTGAAGAATATAAAAGGTAATTTCATTATATTTATTATTTTATCTTGATTTCTGTCAAGTCTCTGAAATTAATGAATACATCTTGCATACGTCATCAACTATGGAGACTATTTAATAGATTTTTTTTATGGCAAACAATATACAATATTAGCTATCCGATTGAAAATGATTTTGATAGTATATAATTCAACTCCCTATCTTTTTCAATCAGAGAAATAAAGTTCATCAAAGCATTTTACCTTAGTATGCTTTAACGCCACTCTTCTCATTGCTTTGAACCAAGCTTAGAACTAACCGGTTTGAAACTCCGATCCTTCTAAGAGAAGGAGCATTCCTGGTGTCCACCATGGGTTGTCTACCTGGTAGGATCAGTAGTCAGTTTATGAAAGATAAGATTCAACGAGCAGGAAGTGGACCTGGACGTCTGAAAAAACTTCTGGAGCTATGAGACCCGGGAACTGAATCCAGATTTCCATGGTGGAAATATATCGCGCGTCCATCATGGCCGATTTATCAAAGTAATTAATCTATCATCAAAAATTTTAAATACATTCTAATTCTTGAACGTGTTATTAACATTAGAAATGACAATTATCGGAAATAGGCCCTAAATGTCACGAGATAAATCATAACTTATCACCTAGAAGGAACGGTGTTCAATTCTGGATCCAACACTTTCATCTTTCAGGAGGGGACAGGCCTCTCCTGTTTAAACCTTTCAACCTTCCAATTATAATATATCTATATCTTAAGAATTTGCCAGATTCTGATGGACTTTACAAGTGGCCGCTGCCAAATATGATATATCTCTTGAACTCAAACTAATAAAACCTAACTTGAAATAAGTGTTTTCTCCAATTTTATATCTCATAAAAAAGTAGAGAATATTTATATAATAACATACTTTTTTTACTTAATAAGAGATCTTTGATTGTCATCATTTAATTCTCAAGCAGTTAGCTATATAATATGCGTATCATCTATTTGGATAAATATATATAAATAAATAAACATTACGCAGTTTATCACTTGTTTACATATGCATAAGCGGCAAATTGAAAAAGAGTTTTATAAATAGAAATTCATATAAAAGAAACATGAGAATTAATTATATATCATGAAAAATGTTTATTTGTTAATAAAATAATTTTTATTGTGTGTGTCCTGCATCACCATTTTATACCGTTAACCTTTCTAACCTTGTTTAAATAGAAATTCATATAAAAGAAACATGAGAATTAATTATATATCATGAAAAATGTTTGTTTGTTAATAAAATCATTTTTATTGTGTGTGTCCTGCATCACCATTTTAAACCGTTAACCTTTCTAACCTTGCTTTTAAATGCTACAAAACTGAAAGATGATTTATATTTACAATTAAATCCTATCCAATATCAAAATATTTTAATAAGAAGATTTAATAATTTTTCAATAAAAATTAAAATTTAAATATTTTTATCAATATTTTAAATAACTCTATTGCCACGTTAACCTCGGTCAATACAGCATACATTTAAAATAATCGACGTAAGAATGAAAGCAATACAACGTAATGCCAAGTAGCCAATGAATGTAAAGTATTGATTGATATTCTCATGACGCATTGATGCATTGTATCTTTCTCATACTAGAAACGTTCGTTAGACTTTCTCTTCTGTTTCAACAATTCTAGAAAAAAATATTTTAAAATACAGATTTTCTCTATCTTCAGAATAATTCAATTTTAAGTTTTAATGCATTTAAATATTAAAATACAGTACTTGTATCGAATATCGATTATACATTATACGTCGTGCCATTTCGAACTCCGATTTTGTTTTTAAGAATCACTGAATAATCTTAATTTTAATTGATATATTTTTAAGATATCAATCAATATTTAAAATGTACATTTCGCCCTTACTATTTAAAATCATGTCTTTCTTTTAATATTTAAACAATAAATTAAATTACCCTTTGTTTGTCGATTAGTCCATGATTCCATATTCGCCTTTCCAGTTTCTATTCTTGGATCGAGAGGTAATTTTTAGCATAGGATATTAGAGGAATCTGCCAACTCCCTGGTTTCCAGTTGCTAAACAGAAAAATGTCTGCGCAGGCGCCATTAAGAAATGTGGGAGAGACATCGTATTCGATCGAAGGAGGAGTACTCGATGCGAACACGTGACTATATACATACCATATATCATACACGTGGAAGCGCTCACTACGTATGAAATACTCGAGAAGTAGTGTTATAATTTCGAATAAATGATTGTATACATTAATTTAATTCTCTAACATCCAACCAATATTTCATATGTTGGATTTCACTTTAATTCCAATCGATAGAGCTCATGTTAGTAATTGCTGTAAATTGTAAAAACAAAAATCGATTAATCGACAAGTTATCAAAGTTTTTTTGGTAATTTGCCGATTAATCGATTTTTCCATTCGTAATTCATTATTTAAGTTATTATTAAAGTATTTATTGGAAATTATGAATGGAAAGATAAATACAGTGAGAAAATATAATAGTGAAATCGATAAATTTATATCAAATTTTAATTTAATTTCTATAATATTATACTGCACATTTTTACACACAACCACACACTTTCTTGTCAAGAATCGATTCTGAACATTCAGTCGTTTTATCATATATTTTTACTCTGATGAAGGAAAAATTAAACATTTTTTTAAATATTAATATGTGATATATATGTAACTATCAAAAGTTGTTATAAATAAAGTTGCATCCAGTTCTTATATTTATATATAAGAACTGGATTCAACTTATAGCAACGTATTTATATATTAATAAATACGTTGCTCTTCTTAACATTTACGAAAATAATTAACGTTCAAAAACAATTGCATGTTTCCAAACAATATTAAATTATTTTAAAACAATAGATAATACAATATTACAATTCTTTTCCCAAATTTAAAAGTATATTGTATTTTTATTTATGAACAATTATAATTTTCACAGAATATGCATTATTAGTCTATTTGACGATTAATTAAATCAAATTTTTTGTGGGCATGGTTCCTTGTTTTGATCAATAAACTATTCCTCTTAACAAATTATACGTCAATTGTCAATTTTAGAATTATTGAAAATACAGTGGTACCTTGGTTAAGGACGGTAACCGGTTCCAGGATTGCCGTCGTTAACCAAAACCATCGTTATCCAAGGCGCGATTCCCCATAATATTTAATTGAAAATTGATTAATTTCTTCCGGCTCCTCCCCGCCACCATAGTAAAAATATTAAAACTTCAGATAAAATTCATTAAAATGTCCTAAAAATATGGAAAATATCATTTATTTATTATATTTGCTACAAAAAATTAACATTAATAAAATGAATGTTCGTGAAAACAGTTTTTAATTATCAATCTTCACCAGAAGGACATTAGGCTCACTTCGGAGTTTTTTGACAAATGAACCCGTAAACACTGATTAGCGGCTTATAGATTCAACGATTATTATACAGATAAGATTTGATTTTGTCTTTTGATGGCAAAGGAATAGTGACACGCACTCGCCGATTTTTTGTCTATATGAACTGTAGGATCTCGGACAGACGTTTTTTCTTCTTCTACTGGAATCCGAAACTGTGACGTCACACCACTCGCGGGTGTCGAGTAACTTAAAACACAAACCAACAATTGAATCAGACTTTGTTCTCAGAATTTAAAATAATAATCGTCTAGAAATCACTTTAAGAAACTAAAAACTACTGAAGTGTTGCGCGTCTATTTTTAATTAATTAAATAATTAGTTTTCATTACTATATGTTAATTATCATTTACTTAAATATATTTTTATATGGTTAGAATTTTATTAATTTTAATAATGATATTGTTGGATTTAAATCGATGGTGATAAAAAAATAACGATTAACAAATGAGCTAACGAATCACATGATGCGATGACGAGCTGTTTTAGAGCTCTATTTTGTCGGAAGTTCACATAATTAGGAGTCGTTAACCAAAGCAGGTGTCGTAAACCGAGACATTTTTCTTACAGCCACTCGTCGTTAACCAAGTACGTCGTTATCCGAGGCCGTTGTTAACCAAGGTATCGCTGTAGTTAAAATGTTGTATACGGATATAGCCACGAATATATAAGAAAGCTAAATTAATAAAATTTTATTTTCTAAGATATATCCATGATTTCTGTCATTTGGATACTATTAGCGATTTTTTATTAAATACAGTAAATGCCAAAAATGGCGGATAAAAAATATACATAGAAACGAAAAGACAATTCTTTGCACCATAATATTGTCTAATCTCAATTCCTGGGTCCCAAACTCCAGTTTTTTCAGGAGAGATCCTGGCTCGGCCCGTTGAACCCCATTTGATCTTACCAGGATATTAGTCAGCCTATGGTGGGCTCTAAAAATGGCGATGGCCACTTTTATAGCCAACTACAGGCTAGTGTGATATGGCTACTAAACTATTACAACCTGACCTAACCATTACATGATGATGTTTAAAAATTCTTAAAAAAAAATTTACAGTTCTAATAGTATTTTCAACAAAAAAATTATTTTTGGTGACCACCACAAGTTGATAGTGGCCAATAATAATTTAGCTTTAGAACACCTGTAATAATTTCATATACAGTATTTCTTGAAAGCTATATATTTAGTGATTATAAACTATTGTATATATTGAGTGATTTTAAGCTATATATTTTGTAAAGCTATACAATCAAACCTCGGTTTACGAACTTCTTGGATCACGAACAGTTCGGTTTATGAACAAGTTTTTCAAAGCATTTCGTATGATGTACTCAGTGGTGCCGAGAGAAATCCCGGGCCCCGGTACGAACCAGGTTTTGGGTATATATATATAATAAATTCTTATTGTTAGGAAGCGGCCAGGGCTCTTCAATCTTCTACGGCCAAGAGAATTTGTCTCTTCTTCCCCGCCGTCTCGGCGCCACTGGATGTACTGTGTCTCGAAGTACGAACACGCAAGCCGTCAACATAAATATCTTCAATAATAACCATGCGTCATTTTAGAAACATTTTAAAACATAGACAATAACAAATCATACTGGACAACTTTTTAATAAGACAGAGGCCCAGTAGGTCTGAATCAGAGTAGAGTGGTCTCAAAAGACATGAAAAAGAAGAATCCCCTTTCAAACAATAACATTTCACTTTCTCACCACCTTCCATTTACGCCATCAACTCTCCTCCATACAGGTACTGTAAAATTAAATTAAGTTTTCCTATATATTTTGTCTGTTTAGTGTTTACCTGTTGTGTTTATCTTTTTTGTGATAGATTTAATAGTTTCCATTGATTTTGTGTTAAGAACCTATGCACAAAGTACTGTTGTAAAAGTTTAAATAAGCAATCATCTGGGGTCCAGGAACAGATTAATCCATTTTACATTAATTCCTATGGGAAAAATAGTTTCGGTTTACGAACCACTTTCAGGATCGAAATTAAGTTCGTAAACCGAGATTTGATTGTATATAAAATTTTATCATTTATAAATTTAACTTTTATTTTAACCTTGAATTTTATCATTTATTTAACTGATTTACTAGGAAAGTTAATTTAAAAGAAATTCTTAAAGAAATTAAATTCTTATTATTTTGATATTTTTCAGGTAGAAAAAATGTTCATAACATTAATTATAGGAATCAGTTTTGGTGTTGTTTTGTTACTGATTAAGTATAAAAGAAAATGTAAGAAAGCGAATGAAATACCCTGTGCTTCTGGACTTCCTTTTATTTGGAATATAATGAAATTCAAAATAAATAAACGCCTAGGACAAAAGAAAACTTACTTCGGCTGTAAGTATTCCTTAATTTTAATTTCTTTTCATAAGAAATAAAATACTTCGCTTTAAAATAAGGATAATATAATTTTTTAGAATATAGAACTGTATTTAACTTATTTTTTTTAATTGTATTAAATATATCACTGTTTTGCAAATAAATGTCTGACTTAAATTCTATAGATACATTTCAAGTATTAAATGGTATAACTCAATTGATGTATAAGGAAAAACTCTTCAAATTGTCTGGAATGGCAAAGAAAAATATATTTTTAATACATCCCGAAACTGTCAAAGTAAGATTTAGTTTACATTTCTATAATTTCAAATTAAAATACAATATTTAAATATTGAATAGAAATTTATGGCACTATAATAACGAATGCAATTCTTAACAGGAAATTCTGAAGAGAAGCAATTTGATTGATAAAAGTAAATTTTACAATAATTTGAAGAATTTACTTAACGAAAGTCTGTTAATCAGGTTATCATTATTATTATTTTTGAGGAAATAAATTAAAACTAAAAAAGATTTCGTTATTTAAACAAATTTAAATCTAAATAGTTCTGGTGATAAATGGAGAGCCAAAAGAAAATTATTGAATCCAACTTTCCACTTTCAAATTTTGGAGGAATTTCAGTCAATCTTTAACAAATATTCCAATATCCTGGTGAAAAAATTAGAAAATCAAGAACAAGGAAAACCGTTTGAACTCTTCCAGATTGTGTCACTTTGCGCTTTAAACATAATTGGAGGTAATTTCCAAATTACAATACAAGGCGCAGTCAATAATTTATAGAAATTTTTATTTAAAAAATATTTAATTATTAAAATACGCATTAAGCAGGACTGTGATAATTATCCGAATTTTATGGTCTGCTCTATAATACGATATAATTGATATTTGAAAACATTATCTGGCAAGTCTGTCAAACTGTATATTCAGCTGAAGATCGCAACTTCATTCTTGTTAAACCATACAAAGAAAATCAGGGTATACCTCTTGTTTCTCAACCATCTTAATCCCTGGACTTGGAATCATGCGACTTCCTTTTATTCAATAGCATGAAAAAAAGCTATCAGAAGACCACACGCTTTGTAAATTCAACAGAAATTGAACAAACTGCATAGAAATATTTTCAAACCCCAGCTCTATCCGAATTTACTCAACCATAAAAGCATAGTATAGAACTAAAGAAGGGTATTTTGAAGGAAGTGTAGTTAGTAAATAAATTAAACTTAAACCACACGCTTTGTAAATTCAACAGAAATTGAACAAACTGCATAGAAATATTTTCAAACCAGCTCTATCCGAATTTACTCAACTATAAAAGCATAGTATAGAACTAAAGAAGGGTATTTTAAAGGAAGTGTAGTTAGTAAATAAATTAAACTTAGCTGTATTTTTATTAAAAATTTCTAGAAATTATTGATTGTGTCTTATAAATCATAAAGAGAAATTAAAATGAAAAATTTCAATTTAAGAATCACTTTTGAATTTTGCTTTCTATCTAACACAAGTCTTTCTTGGTGTTGGGATTTTTTTTTCCGTCAGTGTATATTAATAATATCACAAACGTATTATTTCAATAAACTTTTATTCGACTTCCTTCTTTTACAACCACTTCCTTCTTTTTACAACCCTCCTTTCAAACTGCCTCTCTCTAGTCCCTTTTCCTCGATTTTACAAATTAGATTCTTTTTTTTCTATCGGCCTTTTTTGACCGTTACATCCCCCTTCGAATAAATAAACTAAGTAATAAATGGTCGCATCATTGCAATATGTACAGTGTATGTCTTTCTATTCGTATTGTTCCCGACTTCGTATATAACGTTAGATATCTTCTTCATAACCCGGAATGGTCTTCTTCTCAAGACATCCAATTTTCTTCTGTTTAGAGGATTTTTATTTTCTAATATCTAACGTTATATACGAAGTCGGGAACAATACGAATAGGAAGACATACACTGTACATATTGCAATGATGCGATCATTTATTACTTAGTTTATTTATTCGAAGGGGGGATGTAACGGTCAAAAAAGGCCGTTAGAAAAAAAGGGATCTAATTTGTAAAATCAAGGAAAAAGGACTAGAGAGAGGCAGTTTGAAAGGAGGGTTGTAAAAAGAAGGAAGTGGTTGTAAAAGAAGGAAGTCGAATAAAATTTTATTGAAATAATACGTTTGTGATATTATTACATATATTTATCTGGGGGTCGGAGGTATAGGACACTATGTCACATTTACTACATTTTAATTACCATATCTCCTTTACAGAATTCGACGTCTTTTCTTATCGTAGTAAATTTTGTTCCTATTATGATATTTTTCATTGTTTTCCTCGCTAATTTTCTTGCTTTTTCCATTGGAGGATAGAGGTCATTATTCGTCGATTTAAAGGGTGGTATACCGTACATTAAATAGTTTGGTGGAAATCGTGTAACAGTGTAAGGGGTATTGTTATATTCGGCCACCAATTGCTTTATTAGAGTCGGCCATCCAGATTTCACATCCATCTCATTTATTTTACATCTTAATCTATTAACTAACGTTTGGTTTACACGGTCACATAATCCGTTGCTTTGTGGACAATTAGTGGGAATAAATGTAATTTTTATATTCTTGTTGAGATAATTTCGGAATTCTTTAGAATTAATACCTGTATATTTGTCCGCTAATATTCGTTCCGGTTTCTTCGTCTGAATGACAGTGTTTATTAGGTTAATGAAGTCTTTACTACTTTGAGGTTGTAAAAAGAAGGAAGTGGTTGTAGGCGCATTCGGCAATTCAGATCAATCTGACTAGATATCTGAATAGATCACGTGACTTCTGAGTTTCATCTGACTCGTCTGACTCATTTGACTTGGCATTTGCCGAACGCATGTTTGCTTTTCTACTAACCAACATGGCGGAACGAAGTGATAAATTAATACAAGTTATTACACATATTACAATGCTTTACATGCATAGTAATATTGAATTAAAAAATTTTACACTGGATTAGTGGCTAATCATCATCAATATAAATATCATTTATTGAAATAATTGTCAATAAAACAAATATAAATTAACTTCGACATTAATAAATAATAAAGAATTTCTTTATCAATTAATAATAATAGCAAAGCAACTTTAGGACGAAGCAACGTGAGCATACTTTTCAACCGATAAACACACACGAATTCTCGTATTAATAATGTCTACTTATGTACGGTTTTGCTCCTCTGATTGTTAGATAGAGCTGAAAAACTTCATCACTTTCATTCATTTCAATTTAGCATAAATATCTCATGGGCGCCGCCATGTTGCTCAGACCAATGTCAGAAATTACAGAGATGACTGACGAAGATCTGACTATCTGAGTTCAGAACTCGTCAGTTGTCGATTTGCCGAACGCGGCACTTCAGTCAGATATACGTCAGAACTCAATGCCGAACGATTATTGTTCAGATTTCTTAAGAATTCTGAATTGCCGAATACGCCTATTATCCACGCATAACGGGTAAGGTGGTCTATTGCTACATAGAGATATTTCTTTATTGAGTTATATCCGGTGAATCCCCCTATGGTGTCAATAGAGATCACGTCAAATGGTTTAGAGACAGGTCCGAAGTGCGATAAATATCCGAGTGGGATTTTTCTATCCATTTTATTCTTTTGACATACGTCGCATTTATTTATTAACGTTTGTATATCCGCTTTTATCCCGGGCCAATAATATTGTGGACACAGTAGCATTATTATTTTGTCTTTTCCTATATGACCAAATTTTTTATGAACCTTGGTTATTAAATCGTTACGAAGTATTTCTGGGATAAGTATCTTTCTCTGATTCCCTGTAGTTTTGTAAATTAATTCTCCTATTTTTTCGCAGTTGGTAGGTATTTCTCCCCCCATTAAGTTCCACTTCTTGCTCTCTCTGAATTATTTAATGGTCTATGAGGTTTACGATCTTGATATATGGTTGTTATATTGTATTTTCTAAATATGGTTCCCTAGATAGGTGATCCGCTTCTTCATTTTCTTTCCCAGGTATATATTTCACTTCGAATTGGTATTGACTTAGTTTCAAAGACCATTTAAATAGTCGACTATTTGGTTTTTTTATGTTTTTTAACCATTTAAGGGCGTGATGATCTGTAAAAATAGTGAATTTTTTATCATATAAGTAATGGTGCCAATATTCAACCGCCTCGACAATAGCCAAGCATTCCAATTCGGTTGCGGAATAGTTTTGTTGGTACTGTTGTAGTTTTATAAAGAAGTAGGCTATGGGGTGTGGTTCCCCTTTTTCGTCTAATTGCTTTATGACGCCCCCTATTCCAACTCTACCAGCGTCTGTTTTAAGAAAGCACTCTTTCTCGGGATTGAACAGCCGTAATACTGGTTCTTTTATGAGTAGTTTTTTTATTTTTTGGAATGTTTACGATCTTGATATATGGTTGTTCTATTGTATTTTCTAAATATAGTTCCCTAGATAGGTGATCCGCTTCTTCATTTTCTTTCCCAGGTATAGGCCTATATTTCACTTCGAATTGGTATTGACTTAGTTTCAAAGACCATTTAA
>AYEL01082305.1:0-33572 GCA_000484575.1 Olivierus martensii | reverse complement strand
GCTCTAAATGCTGCATGCTTATAACTAACTGGATCATGGGAGTCATTTAGTATAAATATTGCTGTTGTATTTTTATTAATATCACTTGTGATTTTTACTTTATTATGTTGTAACATTGGTATTATTATTATTAGTATTTTTATTATTTTTGTTTTGCAGCAGTAGAACTTGTAGTAATAATGTATAAGGGTTTATACGATGTTTGATGACGTCATGCATTCCCCCGTCCATGTGTTTTTACTGTTGTATTTTTATTAATATTACTTCTGATTTTTACTTTATTATGTTGTAACATTAATATTATTTTTAGCATTTTTTATTATTATTGTTTGGTAGAAGCGGAAGTTGTAACATTAATATTATTTTTAGCATTTTTTATTATTATTGTTTGGTAGAAGCGGAATTTGTAGTAGTAATATATATAAGTGTTTGTACAACGTCTCTTATTACATCATTTTGTAGTTGTTTATTTTTGTAGGTGGTTTCTTCTTTCCGTTCTGTATATTCATTGCAGCTGAGGTTGACCTACTGATAACGTAGGTCAACCTCAGCTGCAACGAATATACAGAACAGAGAGAAGAAACCTACTGTTCTAGAAGAGAAACCTACTGATAAGGTCAAAAGCGTTTCTGTTAATAAATTTTTTTCTGTTTAGAGCTTTGTTTTTTGTGTGCATTTTTGTGGATTATTTAATACTTCCTTCTTATTTCTCTACAAAAGAAATTAAAAAAATTTTAAATTTGTTTTTTTATATAATTTATTTGTAAAAATATAATTTTTAATACTTTTTATATCCTTTAATATACAGTTATTGATCCATGCTAATATTGAATATATCCTTCTCTAACAAGAGAAGGTTCAGACATGTGAATCATCGATTTTTTTTTGAAATTTTGCATACTTGTAGTAGTATCCTAGGACAATATATTGTGCAAGCAAGAAAATGCACAACTCAAGCATTGTCAAGAAAATCGAATGAGATGTTTCACACTGAATTCATATACATTATAATTCAAAAAATCATAGAAGTTCCAGTAGCATAATGGCTAACCTCTTACTTTCGTAAGTGTGTGATCATTGATTCGATTCTCGATTGTTAGTTTATTTATCTTTATTAATTTTTTTACATTATTTTGTATAAATCATCAATGGTATAAATACAGTTATTTGTATTTTTTATTTGTTTTAAATATTTTGTGTTTACATATTTTTTTTTGTCAACAGATGGCGCAATTATGTAAGAATAATTCAAAGATTTTAATTTATACTGGACTGCACTAATTGTAACGGTATCAGCGAAAACAAAGATTCAAAAAGTGGAGGTAAAAATATATTTCCTCACCTATGAAAGCTGTAACTTCTATCACCTGTTCTTCACTGATTATTACATCCATATGCTACACAATGCATAACCATAATGCAATAAAACAGAAGAAACACACCACAAATAGCAAAAAACATGCACATGAACTCCAACAATCTTCCTAGTGGTTTCATCTTGCTAACAGTCAGTATCTTTGTTTTTACTGATACCGTTACAATTAGCACGGTCCAGTATAAATTAAAATCTTTCAATTATTTTTGCATAATGGCACCATCTGTTGACAAAAAAATATGTAAACACACAAAATATTTAAAACAAATAAAAAAAATACAAATAACTGTATTTATACCATCGATGATTTATACAAAATAATGTAAAAAATTAATAATTATTTTTGTTAATTTTTTTACAAAAAAAAATAAAAAAAACAATCATTAATTTAAAAAAAAAAAAAAACTGACAATCGAGAATCGAATCAACAATTGCACACTTAGGAAAGTAAGAGACTAGCCATTATGCTACCGGAACTTTTACGATTTTTTGAATTATAATGTATATGAGTTCAGTGTGAAACTTTTTATTCGATTTTCTTGATAATGCTTGAGTTGTGCACTTTCTTGCTTGCACATTATATTGTCCCAGGGGACTACTACAATTATGCAAAATTTCAAAAAATCAGTGACTTGCATGTCTAAATATCTTCTTGTAAGTGAATTTTTATAATGCTGTTGATGTGATTATTGATATTATTAATCTCTAATGGAGGAATCATTAATTTTTTCAATATAATTATTATTTTACATAGTATTGCATTAGAAAATGAATATTATGGAAAATGCTTCCTTCCTTTTTATATTATTCTATTCAAATAAAATGAATTTGTTGTGATTTAATGAAAAGATTAATTCAGATTTTATAACTATCTTGGTTATATTTTAAACATAAATCCAATGATAAAATATAAAAATAGATATTTTTAAATTGAAATAGATGCTAAAGACTGATTTATACCAAGCACACACATTAGTGTTTAATGTGCTTTTGTCATTGTTTACCCCATTTTATGCAGTATCACTGTTCATTTCTAGAATTAATGTGTCTAAAATGAATGCTGAGATTGTGCTGTGAGACTTCAACTATTTAAATCTTTCACTGCCATCAATTAATTAAAATTAAGCCTAATCAATATGAAAATTAAAATTATCATGTGATTAAATTAATCATATGTTGCTTTCATCAAAGTCTTTTGAAATTTTTACAGTTTATTGGATTTTTTGTTTTCTTTCTAACAACTTTTTGGAATTTTATTGTTTTCATAATTTTTCATTCCATATATGAGATATGCAGAAAACACTATTTTTTATGTGAAATAATTGATATTTTTAAATAGCGATATGTCCTCTGAACAAAATAAGCTGTGAATGAAGAAATTTGGATCATATTTTCAAAAATAATTTATAAAAAACCAAGCATTACATAACTTTTGTTAACAAAGTTACTTCATATAATTATTAAAAAAATTAAATTAATTCAATAAAATAATATGATTTTTTAATATTTTATATTTATTATCTTGTTCTTATTTCATTTATATAATTCTTAGCTGTATTTTTTATAAATTATCAATACAGCAAATTTTAACCTAATTAACTTGTCAAATTTAACCCTTGAAAACACAATGGAATTTTAATGATTCTAAATAATTTAGATAAATTATACAAATTATTAAACCAATGAGTGGCTCCATCTGTTAATTAATAACTAAACTAGAATTTAAACAAAATTACCTGAAGATGAAAAAATCCGCTTCAGCCCGGGATCGAACCAGGGATTTTTGGGATTCCATCCCAATGTCATAGCGCTAGACACCGAGGCCAACGAACGGATTGATTCTTCATGCAGTTATATTAATTTGGAAACAACTTTAGCTTACCACATCGGACTTTGCGATGTTAATTAGGTTTATTTGGATTAAATTCCCTTGAGGTTTGGATTGTATAATGCTTATACAACAAATTTTATAAATTAAAGTTTTTTTTTTTCTTTTTATTGGAAAATCCTAACATACTATATACAAAAATATATAATCTCATACAAAAACAGCTGTAATATTTATGTTGCTCTAATTGGGCTATGTCTGATTTATTATGGCAACCCAACAAATACTACATGCTGCTAGGTAAAATAGGCTTGGCCGTAATTTTTCAGAAAGCCAGTAGCTGCAGAAAAACAATAAAAGTGTCATGCCTTTTTAAATGATTATGGGATGATTTTTTTTTTTTTTTTTTTCTCCTAAATATCAGTGAAAAGATACAAAAAATAGACGATTAAGATATATTTTTGTTTATTTTGACAGAATTAACCAAAATATTTTTGTATTATCTACAATATTTTCTTAAGTTTTAAGCATTTTATAGCTCATTGTATGAAAAATTCAATTTTTATTTAAAATTTCAAAAATATCGTTTATTTTATCCTAAAATCAGAACAATTTTGATATATTAGACTAAAAAAGCAACAAGATGGGATAAAAAAAAAATCTAAATTCTATTGAGCAGTTCCATAATACAACATTTATAAAAACATAATTAAAAAATATTCCAGAAACTGAAAAATTTAGGAACCATTCAGAATGTGTATTTTTAACTAATAAACACAAAAAATTGATTTGCAAAAACTGGAATAATAAAATCAAGATTAAATTTTTTTATTTTATGTTTTTATTTTCACATAGTTTTGATGTCTGTTTATGTCAATTGCACACAGGCATAATTAGGTTATGATGTCTATATACATCATTGTTCCTGAATGGGTTGACCTGTTCATTGCCAATGACATGTAAAGGCATTAAACAAGTGGAATAAAAAATGATAAAAACAATAAAAAATGGGTTAAAAAATTTAATCCTGATTTAATTAATTCAAAATCAGAATACTATATACATCCAATTTTTTATTATCCATGATTTTATCCTTATCATTTCTGATTATGTTGAAAAGTGTATTTTTCTTAGTAAATGCTATTTTTTTTATTCATTTTTTTCTCCGAAAACTTTTTCATTTTGACATCTGGTTTATACAATTCTAAAAGATAAAAACTTACTTTCTCCATTATGATGCTCACAAGTCCATTTCTTCTGCTCCTCTTCAGCCATTCTTTTTTAGATCTCTTTTTCATAACTTAAGGATAGTGTTTTTAGCATAAGATCTTTTGCTTGCTTAAATACCCATTCTAGTTCTGGTTTTTCACATCTTGGTTGCTACAATGTATATTTATATGTTTTAGTAATGCTCAAAATGCTAATATTCTACATGTGCACAGCTCATCAGAATTATTATATATGAACTGAGGTGTATATATATATTCTCTCTATGTACAGAAGTATAGAATTCTCCATCTCTTATTTGTACCATGATATCCAAGTATAAAATTTCAACTATGTTCCATTTTTGTAATTTTAAATCTAATCCCAATCCCTACTCTGTTAGCCTTTGTTTAAGGTTAATATTGTCCAGTTTTTCCCTCTCTTATCACAATAATATCATCATTATATCATTTATATAATCTTAAATCTCCCTTTAGGTTATCTAAAACCAGCAACTTCTTTCTACATATTGCAAGTTACAATGCAAGTAGTTCTTTGTTTATGAGTTTACAGATTTAAGTTTTTTTCAGATATGAAGTATCAACAGAATCAAAAATATGAACGTTAATTGCAAATAATAAATGCCAAATACTTTTATTCCAAAAACTCTGCAAAATTATAAACTAAACATTTAAAAACTAAAGCACTAATTGCAGTTAAGTCTATAAAATAAGGATAAACATTTATTTAAAAGTATTTTCAATCTTCAAATGAGATCCTCATTAATTTTCAGTTCTTAGAATACAAAAATTTGGAATAAAAGTTTCTGATAAGCTGAGCCAACTTTCAATGATGGATAAGATCAAATGATAAAGAATACAAAAAGCTTGCTTACTAAGTTTTGTAAAGTGAAAGAAACTTATCTTTACTTAGAACAATGTAAGTTGGATGAAGTTCTCCCAATTTCAATATACAAAATATGCCTTCCTAAATGCTCATATAAGATTTTATCCAAGACTAAACAAATATGCTTTAAATTTGCATTAACTGATGCCAAGTGGAAGTTCCATTCCTTAAAAAAAGTATAAACATTAGAATTGCAAATTTTGTATTTAAACTATAACAATTAAATATCAATTCTTTCAAGTATTAAAAGAAGCTTAGATAAACTAGCTAATAAGTTAAGAAAACAGCACATTTAGAAACTTAAATGGGTTATAAATATGCAGTTAGGTTACCTAAAAGTTGCTAAGATAAATCTCAAATAAAAGATGTGGTGACAGTTATTGGTAATATTGAACTACCCCAGTTTGCATTAGATTTATTCCTTAAAGGACCAGCTTATACATTATATGAATACCATAAATTTAATATGTGTATACCACCAATAGAAGTTTTGATTCGGCCTCTTAATGATCTTGAAAAAGAGAAAATTAGATGGAAAAATATTGAACAGCAAGCAAAAAATATCAGAAATAGCAATACAGCTTTAACAAGAAAAGAAAAACACTTGGCAAAGAGAACAGCCAAGTAGCTAGATGAAAATGATCTATGACTAGAGAAGATAAATCTAAAAAATTGGTCCTTTTGAAAACAAGATTATAACATGATGTGAAGAGGTTAACTCTGATCTATTCTGTTTATTATTTTGTTATGCTCTTTTATTATTTATTGTTATTTTCAATATTATCTAATGTATTATATTATAGTTTAAGAGTTGACTTACTTCCACATTCTCCATCTGAATATTTCGCAATCACATGTTACGGACGGATATCCATCTTCCAGACAAGCTTTCTTCGCTAATGACATCATCATGTAATTTGTGATCCAATATGAGAATATAAGAATGATCTCTTATCAATGTTTTGTTCAGTAGATCCGATATGAGAAAAATGATCTCGTATTGATGTTTTGTTCATATATAATTAAATTGTAAAAAGGATGACATGAATTGATAACTCTGTAAGCTAATAAATTTGATATTGTTACATGAATTTATGTAAATGAAGCTACACAGGACTGTAAGTCACTCCATATAAAAGCTTACGTAGCCAATGACAGAACGAGGTGTTGGTTCTAAAGTGAAATTGGCTGAGTGACATTTGAATTCTTGTAAAGATCTATGATTACTTGAAGTTTGTATCAGTAGTGGAGGTATTAGAAGTTAAGTAGTATTTAAGGTTTATTTCTTGTGAATTATTGGATTTTTGATATTTGAGTTGGATTAAACAAGTTTTGTTGATTACTTGATTGTTGCTCTATTATCGTTTAAATAAAGCTTTTAATTAACACTTTTGTAAGTGTTTTTGAATCTAATAAATTTATATTTTTTGTTATTCCCAATTTATTCCAAATTGTTAATTCCAATTTATTCCAATTTTGTTATTCCAAATTTATTGTTATTTTTTGTTATATTTTTTGGTAAAAGTTCTGAGAATTTATTCAATTTATTAGTATAAAATATCATTTCATTTCTGATAACCGATAAAATAAATTCAATTTTAGAAATGCTTGGCGGGCCGCATAAACATGTTTAACGGGCGGCCTGCGGGCTGCGTGTTGCTCATCCCTGGTTTAAGTATAAGTAAATACACAAGTATAAAAGAAGTTTTTAAACAAAAGCATCTTTTTACTTGTGTATTTATGATATGTGAAAATAAAAGCAAAATTTAAGAATAAAAGGATCAAGGTTTTTTTTTTACTAATTTCCATGCAATTAAATTTATCCAAGTTGGAAACAGTTATTCTTACTTAACCAAATTTGAATGAATTATGATATAAATTTTATGAACTTTCATATTTTTATCTTGCCATTATTATTACTTTTGAACTTGAAAAAGAAATGTGAATTTTTAGATTTGATCTTAAATTTCTCAGGAAAATATATATTAGTTCTATATTGGTATCCATTTCTTCAATAATCCAATAAACAGGCTAAAAATATCCAGCTTTAAAAAATTTAGAAACTAATATAGATACTTCTAATTTTACATAAATCCATCCGACTATATGAGTTGGATTTATGTAATTAAACAAGTAATTATAATAAAAGATTATATATTGTATATATAGCATGCATACAAGATTGGAACTACATAATAATTGCCATAATATGATACATTTATATAGAATATATTGTATTATGATATTTTACTAATGACAACTTATAAAATGATTAATAATATAATTATAATTTCAATATTTTACTAACTACTTATTATATATTTGCATTTTGAAAGAGACGAAAAACAGCTGATGATGAACTTATGATGAAACAATTTTTAATGAAAGGAGATCTTATAAGTGTATCCTTTAAATTAATTATTTCATTAGTTTTTGTATTAATTTCATTATCATTAGTAATAAATAATGGTAATTATTTACCATTATTGAATAGTTAATAATAAAGATACCATTTATCATTGAATATTCTTTTATTAAAATTTATATATTATTTATTTTTATATGTGAATTTTCATATCAGATTTATTTTTAAAGACTCTGTTAATCACATATAACATTACCATTTCAAATTGAA
This sequence comes from Olivierus martensii, assembly GCA_000484575.1. Classification (NCBI taxonomy): domain Eukaryota; kingdom Metazoa; phylum Arthropoda; class Arachnida; order Scorpiones; family Buthidae; genus Olivierus; species Olivierus martensii. The sequence continues at coordinate 25,622 of AYEL01082305.1, read as the reverse complement.
TAAATTATATTATACATATTTATCTTAACTGTGCAATTAGGCAGAAGTGCAGTCTATATTTTCTGATGGTTCACTATCTATTCATACTCGAAGCATGAAGTATGGAAAGGTAAAGTAGCTTTTCTTTAATTAGAAATATTATAAATATGATTCTTAAAAACAGATTTATTGAGCTAATGAATAAGCTAAATTGCTTTATGCACTGTAAGTAAAATGCATTATTATGCTATTTTCAATATAATTACTTGAAGAAAAATCAAAATATTACTAATTGAAAAGTCAAAAATTTACATAAAAAATATGAAATGTAATAATTAATCTTCTAAAATTTTTATACATAAACATATACAGTAACAATAATTAGCTTTGATGTAATGTTAGCATTAAAACAAATTCTAAATTTAAAATTTTTAGCATAGCTACATTTTTTCTTTAAAAATATTTATATTAAAAAATATGTTAGTTTTTGATCTTGAAAAATTTGGTAGAATTGCATATTTACAATTCCTCTTTACTTTCCTGTTATGCAGTATTTTCTGTTTGGACTTACTAATATATGATCAAAGATTATTTTCATTTGTTTTATCATATTTTAAATATTTAAATATGAAAGTAAATATTTAAAAATTGATATACAGGCAATCCCTGACATACATGGATCTGTTCTTATATAAAGATTACTTGATTAAAAACTAAAACATATTGATAATAGCAGATAAAGCTATAATGCAGAGATACAAGCATTTTTCTTCTAATTTCATCATTTATCATATATACATGTATTTTATGGGCTTATTAGGTTAATTTTAATTAATGAGCCAGGCTCAAACTCAGATCTCTCCTGAAAACTGAAGGTGTGGGATTCAGAATTGAATCTGGATCCTCCAAGTTGTAAATGATTGCTTTAATTATGTGCTTATTCTTTAATATAACTATTTTTAATGTTGCATGTTTGTGTCATAGTATAGGACATTATTTTATTACTGTTTAGAGTAGGGCTGTCCAGCCCACGGGCCGCATGCGGCCCACTTCCTTAAGCACATTGAGATTTTTATATGCTTATTTTTTTAATTTTTTGAAATTCACGTGGCGTTGTAAAGCAGTTATTATTTGATTTATGTTGTGGTATTGTAATGCCACAATATAAATCAAATAATGACTGTTTTACAACGCGAATTTCAAAAAATTAAAAAAATAACTGACCATAGTCCGCCAAGTTGACCGTTCATATGCGATACCAACTTTGGAAGCCATGGAGATTGAAAAATGTAAGCTCACTTATGATTTACTGAATAACAACAGCCCAGAAGATCTCTCCACATCTGGAGATGGGTGGCATGCAACAACATATGACTTTATGATATATTGGTGCAAAGAGTAATACAAAATGATCCCATCACCTCACCGCTATATAAAGATGTTTTTTTATATAAAAAAAGAAGTTTTTTAAAATAAATAATCTTTATAATATTATGCTGTATTTATATATTGATAATTTAAATGTTTTTAATGCTATGTTCTTTATTCAACTCTATGTAACCGCCTTCGTTTAAAAGTTATTCTACTGTTAATGTTTGTAAGTTACTGAAGCGGGTCAATAAACTGACCGAAAACGTTTTAAATAAATTTGTTTGTTTTTTATGATCTTCTACCTGCTTTAAAGGCTCATGTTTTCTTATAGACTGTATAAACTTCAGCAGGTGTAAAATTAATTTTATTATTTATTAACTTTTTTGCTTAACAATTATTAAAATTAGTATATTTTATGTGTGGCCCAAGACAATTTTTTTCTTCAAATGTGTACCAAGGAAGCCAAAAGTTTGAACACCCCTGGTTTAGAATATGCTCCAACATATATATGTTTTGACTTATGCAGAATGATCCACTTACATAAGTCAAGGATTGCCTGATATTATATAAACAATGTATATTAATATAAATAGTTAATATCAAAAGCAAGAAAGTTTTTTTAAATATATATCAATAGTACATTGTATTAATTTGTGACAAATAGCTAAAATTAGTCATTAGTTATATTTTTTTTTATCTGAAGGGAATCTTTGTTTACCTTTAATTCAGAAATTTTTAATATTCTAACACAGGTGGGCAACCTTTTTTTTGTAGGGTGCCAATTTATGGTGGGCCACAGGCCAAAACAAAAACAATTGATGATAATAGTATTTATTTAAAAAAGAGAAGGCACAGATATTTAAGTATACATAGCGTTGGTATTAGGTCCGTGGGCCGGAGGTTGCCCACCCCATTATTACATTTGGAATATATAATAATTAATTTTCATGTATTAGTATTTTGTAAAACTGTATTTTAAGATATTTGTAACTGAAGAGGGTCTGCTTATTATAAGGCTGAAAAATACTTTTATTTTTTAAGTTATTAAAATTCTTATAGAATATAATATCTGCATTAGTGCTGTGTTTTATATATAAATTTTCACGATTTCAAGATTAAAATATATTATACGTTTTTAATATTATTAAGTAAAGAAGTAAAGTTTTTAAGATAATCTTTCATTATTAAGAACATAATAACCTTCATAATTTATTCAAAGCCTTTCAGCTAGAGTAAAATTCATTATATACATAAATAGAGAAAAATGCTGATAAATACATATGTATAATGATATAATAATTAATAATTTGCTTTAGCAAATTATTAAATATAGTCATTATATCATTCAATTTTTATTATTTCAGTTAAATCAAGGAACTTTAGTACGTGTTTATCCTACTTTAGTAAAAAGAAGAAAAACTCATTTTCACAGTTTGCCATGTGGAGCTCATATTATCCTGGGTAATAATGGTTACATATGGATTTCACCAGTTATTAATGAGGATGTAGAGCATACTGGTGGATATGCACAATGTTTAGAGGTAATAAAACGGACACTATCTTTGTACTACTATTAGATTTTGTATTTAATGAATTCATGCACTTTTTTTTACAGCAAATAACAAGAAATGATCGAGAAACAGTAGCCAGATTGAGAAATTGTGTAGTGGCTCTGGCAAATTGCAAAATGATGCTGTTTGATACTAGTGTACAATATGCATATGAAGAATCAATGAAATATCAAGTAAGTCCATAATTTTAATAGATAAATTGAGTCTTATATTTATTGATGCATGAATATTTCATTGATTTCAACTTTTGATAGTGATAAAACAATTATAAAGTTAATGACATAAATTTGTTGTTCCTTTAGGTAAAAGATATTTTAAAGCCAGAAGTGGAAAAGGATATTACATGTAAAGTACAGTTTCGTTTAGATAAAGATACTATATAAGAAAAAAGTTTCTAATTTAATTCTTGATAACAAGATTCAATAGACATTCATTGAAAATTTGATTCCTAAATCAATTTACTTTTTACTAAATACATTTGTTTAAGACATTATATCATTATTCAAGGCAAAAAAAACTTAATAATTTTTATAATAATTCAACTTTACATAGAATATGCAGTACATAATTACCAGTCTTAGCTTATTATGATTATTATGATTTATTTGATATAATATAGAAAACTGTTGCTTTAGCATGGGATTCAGTTTAAACCATCCCAGTCATAAATCAAATATATTCTTTATCTATTTATATATCAATACCATTATTCATCTATACCAGCGTTTCTCAAATTTTTTCTATAATGGAACATTTTACAAATCCTGAAATTTTTACGGAGCACCTTGGTTATTTTATAGTATAGGTAGATATTAATAATAAATAAATTGGGACGTAAGTATAAGAGTTAAGAAAACAAATCAAAACATTTATCATCAAATTGTAATTATATAAAATAAAACACATGAAAATAGTAAAATAAACTAGTGACTTTAGTTTCAACTTGGCACAGCAAGAGTGGCTGATCTTATCTGGAAAATATATATTTTCATAATTTTTTATGGAACAGTTATTGACCTTCTGCAGAACATAGTTTGGGAAACACTGATCTATATTATAAACATCAGAGATGACTATCTGTATTTGTGTGTCTGCATGAATTGTTTGGGCACTTTTGGACATGGTAGGAACTTTCAACTTTGCATAGAGACTGGCTCCAGATTCTCCAGAAAATTATGAAATTTGCAAAACACTTCCAGGGGAGAGATTTTAGGTTGACAAGAAGAATATTGTGTGTGTCTTTCAAAACTATTTGAATTAAACTAACTATTGAATTATGAAATATTGAAAGACAAGAAGTAACATATAATATTGAGCAAAATATATTTTGAATTGATTTCTGATGAACTTTTAAGTAGATAATTTAAATTTTCAAAACTATACAAATAATTTTATTTTTACAAAGTTATTAAATTTAAGAAAGAGAAATTTATTCTTGTAAATAAATGATTGGAACAATAATTACCAAAGAAATTTGTGTAATCAGGTAGTGCTTCACTATTTAACTCAAAAGTAAAATATTTAGCAAAATTATTATTATAAATGTTTAAATGAATATCCTTCAACAGTCAAACTACAGTATACACTATATTCATATAAATTTTTTGCTACATTATTCAACATAATAATTGTAAAATTTTTAAACTGGTTGGTTGATTCAAGTATTTTGCCAGACTTTACATGGAATATTATAGTAACCATTTCCGAATCAACTATAGGATAATGGCACTCTTGATGGGATACTTCTGTCGTGATTTTAAGCAGTTTTTATATTGTGTACACTAAGCAGCAGGGAATTTCCATGCCCACCATAGGTCGCCCACTCTCCTGATGCAGTCAGGTGGAGGATGGGGTTCAATGATCCAGACTCCTGAAAACTGAAGGTGTGAGATCCAGATGCTCAAGATGGAAGCAGTTTATGCTTACACCGGCCATCTGGCTGATGATCCTTCGTGAGATACAGTGATAAAGCCAAGTCTAGATCCCTTTAAAAATCTGAAATCCAGAACAAAACGTGATTTCTCAAAGTTTAGCATTCAGCCGATACACATTTTAATGCTGGTTTTCTCATCATCTGTTCAACAAACAGACTTAAAATGGTTTCATCCTTTTTGTCACATCACAAACTTTTGCAAATAATTATTTTTAGTTAATGCACCTAAGGAACAGGAAATTGGCCTAATCTAAAACTATAATTTCCTCTGGTCATTAATCAAACTGGTTACTTGGCATAATAATCTTTATTCAACTAATGCATACATTGAATACAATAGGTAACCCTATAAAGAATATTAATTTATACAGAAAACAATTTCAGAACATTACAATATATTTAAAACCTTTTAAAAAATAACTGTTATATTTAGCTAGTTTGATTAGAACTGTTTTTCTCACATTTAACATCTCCTGACACCTTATTTTAAGAAAATAATTTCATTGATCTCCAATGTTAAATAATTTATTTTTTCAGATAAACTAGGTTAGGTTATATTTCAAACGTGGTCAAACTGCGGTTCATGAACCACGTGCAGCTCTTTAATACCTTCAGTGTGGCTCCATACCATGAAAGCCAATAGTTTATAGAACAAACATCTACTTAATTTCAAAAAATAATATATTTGTAATTTGTTTACTTATTATTATAAATAGTATGCATCTAAACGAAATAGATGTATGTGAAGTATATAATAAACAATTTTTAAATCATTGTTAAGATTACCCAAAAAACTGTTTGTGGCTCTCAACTATTTAAGATTCTCTTAAATGGCTCATAGTAACACAAGGCCACTCCTGTTATATTTGAATTAAGCCACCATATCTCGCAAGGGATATACATTATCTGGCCACTTTTAGAACTTACCAGAGGCTGGCCAATATTTTTGTTGGAGTCAACCAGAAGGTTGAAGGATGGAGTTCAATGGACCAGGCCTGGACCACTTCTAAAAACCTAGAGATGTGGAACCTGGATCCTCCAAGTTGATAAGCGAATGCGTTACCGCATGACCATTCAGCCGATCTAAAACTAAACTCCAGGCTAGATAACAAACAATCTGACCTATATTCCCATGCAGTTATAATTTATTATTTAAGGTTATTATTTTATATAAAACTTGAGACCACTAAGTATATGGTCCTTGGTTAAACAGCGGCCTGATAGCTGCATGGTAAAGATTTGGCTTACCACCCTGGAGGTTCTGGATCCCACACCTCTAGTTTTTCAGGAGGTTTTGGGTCCAGCCCATTGAATCCCATTCTTCAACCATCTGATTGACCCCATCATGGGTGTTGGTTAGTCTGTGATGGGCTGTATAAGTTACCACCACCAGATACAGAATATCCCATGAGGATATGGTGGCTTAATATAACTAACCGGGCCTGACCCGTCGATTTTCTTCCTCCACAATCCGGATAATCCCTCTGCAGCCTGTGGAAGGGCTTGTTTAGCCCATCACTTAGTGTTCTTACTGAATGGAAATTGGCATCATCTGTTGATAAAAAAAAACACTAATGTGGATTGGCCACGTAGAAAGTTTCGACTTTCCATTCTGGAAGTTTCGATTCCCACCTCGGAAAAATTCATTTTGGGGTTCATAACTTAAAATGTATGATAGATTAAATAAAGCATAAATGAAAACAATAGATATTATATTCATATGGAGTTTAATTTATTTATATGTACTTTTTTCATTTTTACGCCACTTTCCTATCAGGGCGATTACTAAGGGATGAAGCCAGTTCCAACCATGGGCTGCACCCATACCCGTGAAGGACGGGGATCACTCAGCCGAATCCACCCCAAAAAAATTTTTCTTGAGTTACCGGACCCGGGTCGTCCTGCGTGACACGCCTACGCGTTATCAGTTGGCCATCCGGATGCTATATGTACTTTTTTTTGGTCAACAGATGACGCCACTTTCCACTCAGTAAGAGTATTAAGTGGTGGGGCGAAACAAGCCCTTCCATAGGCTGCCCACCCCTGCAGAGGGGTCAGCCGGATTGTGGAGGCGGGGCGAAACAAGCCCTTCCACAGGCTGCCCACCCCTGCGGAGGGGTCAGCCGGATTGTGGAGGACGGGGATCGACGGGCCGGGCCCGGACCCCATGAAAAATTTTCAAGGTGTGGGACCCGAGATTCGAACCCGGGTCCTCCAGAGTGGAAAGCCGAAGCGTTTCCACGCGGCCAATCCGGCCGACTGAGTTTCGGTATTGTAAGCTGATTGGTATCCCAACTGTGATTGTAAGCCTAATCCGGCAAACTGATGATTTACGTATATCTCTTCCAATATACTGTATGTAAATCATAGTTGGCCGAATTGGCTGTGTGGAAACACTTCGTCTTTCTAACCAGAGAACTCGGGTTCAAATCCGGACACTTGGGATCCTCTACAGTCTGGCTAATCCTTAGCAGAGGTGAGCTGACTGCAGCAAAGTTTTTGTTGCAATCTGCTCACCTTTGATTTTGCAAAAATCCAACCGAATGATGCCATTTTCTACTCTGTTATATATTAATTGTCTGGGTAAATACCATGGCGAAAATACATTCTCGATGATGTCCAAATTATATCACGATAATTTTACCAAAATTGTAAATTTTAATGCCATTATCGAAATACAGATATATCGATGGGGCGGCTGGATGGCCGAGTGGTAACGCTATCGGCGTACCACGCAGGAGGACCCGGATTTTTTCGGGATACTGGTCCCGAACAGGTGATCCCGTCCTTCACCATCAGGTCCCCTTCCACGGTATGGGTGCAGCCCGTGGTTGTAACTGGCCCTGCCCCTGTAATCTCCCTGATTGGAAAGGAGGCGTAAAATATGCAAAAAAAAAAAAGTATATATCGATGAATGCTATTTTAATCAGTTAATATTTATTTTTATCTTATTAATGTCGACGGAATTTAATGATAATATTTTTAATCATTAATTTATAAAATAATAAATTATCTACAGTTCTACATAAATATTATTAATTAAAATGCACATATACTGAATTCCGATCAAGTCAATAGCGATGAGCCAATGAGATCTTTTAAAATTTCCGGATTGTTATTGGCTGCTCGCGTTCTGATAGAAGCGCGTATTTTGTCGAAAGAACGATGTAAAATTAACTGTAAGTAAAGAAATCATTTATATATATTATAAATAATTACATTTTAACATGCCTAGATACGTCACCATTATTTACATTCCGTATTATATACATTAATGCGCAATTTTATGATTGCGTCACTTACTGCAAATAATTTATTTTTAAAAATGAAAAAAAAAAAAAAATTTGAAATTCCCACAAGATTTATTTAAATTATGGCAAATACTCGAATCAAATTTATGTAAGTGATAAATTTTAATTATGGATCATAAAAAGACGATAAGTGTATGCTCACCAAGGGAGTTGGTGTTCACTGTCGTCTGCACTATTTTCCTGTTGTGCCAAAAATATAGATTTGTCATGAGATTTGTATACGGAATAAGTCATCGATGAATATACAATGTTGGAATAAATAATTGACAAAACAGACAAATTACAAGATAATTTATAAACTTTTAATATGAAAATGAAATTAAATTTGAAAATAATGAATATAAATAAATACAGTAAAACCTCGATACGGACTATAAATATACAATGTTGGAATAAATAATTGACAAAACAGACAAATTACAAGATAATTTATAAATTTTTAATATGAAAATGAAATTAAATTTGAAAATAATGAATTTCTAATAACCAGCTTTGCGCTATCCCAATCAATTGTTACATCGGAGCTAATGGCCTTTTGATAAATCTTTTTTGAAAAATCTTTTTCGATTTATTAAAATAATGGATTTTAATAAATCAAAAGCGCTTCTTTATTTTAAACTTGTTGAGTGAATTATTTACATTTGTTTATTTCCTGCCATAGTGCTGAAAATTTTTTATGATAGTTTTTTTAACAAAGTGGTTGTAGGAGAAATTGAATTTGAATGGGAGTTGCCATAAAATCTGAAATTTTAAGTGGTAATTTCAGACACACAGTATGCTACCAAAAATGGGTGCCACATTAACATGTAAGGTAGGGCATTTGATCTCTAGATTTTTCAATTTTATTACAATTCAGTTTATAAAAAAATATAGTTTATTTCAGTATATAGTTCCAATATATTTTATTCCTCCTGGAAAAATTTCTACAAGTTCCTATATTTAATTGAGAAGAGATTTAAAATGGAAAGAAGTGAGAAGATCTAATGAATTCTGCTTTTTTAGGAATTGCCTTCTAGAACATCTTATTCTCTGTAAGACTTTGTGATGCCTTTGGCTTTAAAAATATACAAAATTTTTTCATTTAATCACTGTTTTCTCATTAATTTTATCTAGTCATTTTCATTATCAAAGAGTGTATAATATATTTTATGAAAAATTTCATATAAGTTTCATGGTTTCAACTTACATGATATATTTTGGAATAAATTAACCATGTAAGTAGAGGACGTATTGTATCTCCATTTTGGATAACTTGAAAATATATACAAATAAAATATTTTACCTGTTTTGTTTTTATTTAGTTCTTTCTTCAAACAATAAGTTATCAATAAAGACAAATTTCATGATAGCCAACTCAAAAGTGAGACTTGCACGGTAAAACCAGGTAAAGTATATTGTTAAAATCAATTTGAAATTTTTTTGGGCCTATTAATGGTTACAAATACTTGTTTTATTTTTATTTGAAAAATTTTGTGGTCTCTAGATCAAATTGGAAGTATTTGAAGAAACCTAATATTTATATTCACTGCTGTTTCATGTATTTTATTCCTTATTTTAATAAAAATTTGATAATTATTTTTGACTCATTATTTCTTTTTCAGTTTGTGATATTTTTATACTATATGTTTAAATTATATATTTTTAATATATTTATGTAGATTGAAGAAGAAATTTCTAAATTATTAGACTTGAAGGCTTGCTTAAATGAGGATGGACAACAAAAATTTACTCTTAAAACACCAAAGGTAAGTTTTTTATTGAAAATCATTCTATAAAAACTGATAATTTTTATAAAATATCTATATATTTGAATTGTATTCTGAATAATTATTTGCAATATCAATTTTGGCAATATTTTTATAAAAGAAATTAATACATTAATTTTTCTTTTGTATGAAATCACATTATAATTAATATTATTTAAAATAATTTAATGTATATCTTATAATTTATTAAATATATAATAATTTATTATATTTTTTAAATTCATAAATCTTTATTTAACAATAAATTGTAATGGTAATTTGAGCAAAAATAAAAATTTTAAGAAAATTAAAAGTAATCAAACATACTTTCCAACCGAAAGTAATAAAATGTAGAATATAATCAATTGGAGTTGCATTCTTTAAATCTCCTCCATTAACATTCATAGCATCTTTAATTTGATCAATCCAATTTTCTGAATGTAATCTAAGAGAATCCATGTTCAGATTGGTCATAAGCATAATTTTTCCAATAATAGAGTTAAAATCTGAAATATATAAGTGCGGCAAAATTATTCTCTAGAAATTCAAAATATTTAAATGTAAAATTCACTCACCGTCATCATTAATAATGGTAATTACAGTCCTATTAATTTTTCCAATTCCAGTTCCTTTGGGTTTGAAAAGTTCAATTTCAAATTGTTCGTCTTTTTCGGCATCAAAATCATCAATAATTGGAATTTCTATATTTTTTTCTGTTACTGTGTGTTCAAATACAAGTTTTCCTTTTCCTCCTCTAAAATCTTTTCCATTTATTGCTGATTTATCAATCGTCCTCCATTTACACGAAATGACACCATTTAAGCCATATTTTCTTACCACAGGTATGCGCGCGACTCCGATATTTTCTTTGATAAACATTCCTCTTTTTTTAAATTCTATAATACCTGGTTCTGTAACGATATTTATTAATATTTTCTTCGATATTTTTATCTTACTTTCCATTAAATAATATTATTTTTAAATAAATGTATTATTTAATTTGAAAAAAAAACTAGAATATGAAGTTCTTAATAACTCACTATCTTCATCTAAAATAGTAACTTCCATGATGGAAGTTTTTCCTAAAACAACTTCTTCTACTTCATCCTCATACAAACTTAATTTTAAAAAGAAATTTTCGTCCGGTTCGCATTTATCATCATTCACTATCTCAATAGATATATTTTTTTCTGTTTCGTTAGATTCAAAGACTACAACTTCTTTCTTTTCAATATAATCATCGAATGATTTTGCAGTTCCGTCTATGGTTTCGAGTCTGTTGAAATATGTTTTAATTTATTTAAAATTAAATATATGTAATGCAAATATTTATAAAACTATAGAATAGTACAGCCATTTTAATAGTGCATTATAAAAATTATATGTATGATTGTGATATGTGATTCATAATGATGCAAATTTCTCACTAATTCTATTAACGCGAATTTGAAAATAATCCCAAAGTGGATAATTTCTAAATCAATATTAACTGGAATTTTTATATTTCATTTGTTCATTTCTATTTAATTTAAATATACAGGGTGAGTTTTTTATCTTGAGACAACAAAATATCTTAATTGGATCTCATTATTTTGGAAAAAGTTGTAGGGTTTCGAAGGGGCAATCAATTGATGACCTTGAATGTGACCTTGATCTTTAACGTCATTTGAAGGTCAAGTCGGTTTTTTTAAATGGGAAGACATACTTTTGACCCCGGCAATGGAAAGAGCGGAAAATTTCACAATCGGATATACCCTTGACCTTTAGGTTTAGGTCAAAAGTCAAGGTTATTTAAAGAATATCAAGGTTGATGACAAGATCGAAAAACAGACCGAAAAAGTCGTTCTCTTAATATTTGCTGCTTACGATAGTTTGATATTCGTCTGAAGCTAGGTGTTGGTTTTGGTTTTGAATTCGGGCGTGCCGAGCCAAGCCAAGCCAAGGAAGATATTTTCTTTGATTTCGATTATTGAAATAGGAATTTTTTTCAAAAATTTACTTTTATAATGCCTTATCTTGGGTTAACCCAAGATAAAGACCAATGAAGAGCTGTGGAAAAATTTTAATTATTGAATAAATGCAATACTTTCATTAAATTTTGATTAAATTCCATTAAAAATCGATTAAAAATAAAAAATACATCATCTCACGTTAACATCGTTTAGAAGTCGAAAAAGCGAGCTTTCTACCTATTCTAGACTGAAAATCAATCTTCCAAAACAAAATTTTAGGTCAAAATTTCCCGGGAAATTTTTGTGGGAAAAACATCTGTGAAAATGATCAATATTAGATTATTTTTAATGATATAAGCATTATCTAACAAAATTCTACCGATTTACTGAAATGATTTAATGTACTGTGTATATAAATAATGTTTGTAATTCCTGCAATTATAAACATATATTTATAATTATTTTTATTGGCTAAATTTAGTGCAATTACTGGTTCATTACACACAAAACTTATAATTTATATTACTTTTAATAGAATATATTTTTATTAATCGATTACTATTGTGAAAATACGTTTATTTAAAAGGAATAAAAATAAAAAAAAATTACGTTACATGATAAAAAATTATTACCAGGTTTTACTTAATCACAATACGAGGGCACCATTGGAAAATACGTTTTTATTAAATGTAAACCTATAGTTATATATGAAAAGCCTACAGAAAAAATGTTATCGAAAGGGAATAAATCCTTCTTCTGACAAAAATAATTTCGTCGGAAAACGGCATTTAGGCTTATTCAAGGAGGTGACTGACCGAATTTGTTTACCTCAAAGTCTAGTGCGTGTTCGCCAATGCAACACAATTAAACAAGTTAATTTCCTTGTAAGAGTAAACCTCTTTGTTTTTTTTTTTTGAAAGGAAATTTATCAAATTATATGCATATATTTTATCATCTCTTTGAAAAATAAATGAATATATTTAAGTACACTTTGACTACTACAGAAGACGAAATCCAGCAGCCAATAAGAGAGAGTTTGAAGAAAACATGGCGGTCGGGATTGAAATGTAAACAAAGCGATTCGTTTAGGCGCTCGGCTATCATAATAAAAACATTAAACAATATTGTGATCAATTTAAAGCATACAGGGAAGAAATTTGTCCTAAAGGTTCAGATTTTAAATATAATTAGGACTACGGCCTTCTTTACAATATCGGAGTCTTTAGAATCAGCTGTTTGCATTAGCTGGTGGCCAAATAGCTACCACCTGTTTGTAAGTGGTAGCCAAAATGGAAATTCTGGTAGCAATTGGCTACTTGGCTACCGGGTTTGTCAAGCCCTGAATAGTTTATATTATTCAGTTCATTTCTGAATAAATTATAAACAAAATGGAATACACTTTGCATTTTAAATAAAATATGAAAAAATATTATTCTTTTATTTCATAAATATTTTTCTTTCACAAGCCTTGATTGCCCCATTCAAATGGGATTGGTTCCTCTGTCCATGGCATCCTCTTCCCTCTGTCTCTTCTCTCTCAGGTTCTCCCTCACTTCTCTATCCATCTGATTCTGGGTCTACCTCTCCTTTTCATCCCATCAATAGTCATTTCCTCAACCTTTCTACCACATATTCCTCACTCTTTCTTTTTATATGCCCAAACCACCTTAATCTTCCTGGATCTTCCTACTAACTGGGCCTACTTTGACTGTATCTCTGTAATCATTCCTTATTTTATCCATTCTTGTTGCACCACACATGAATCTCAACATCCTTATTTCAGCTACATTCAATTCTCTTTCCTGTGACTTAGTAACTGCCCAAGTCTCAGCCATACATCAGGGCTGGTCTTACTACCATTTTGTGCAGTTTACCCTTCATCTTGCAACTAACTTTCTTATCACATAATACTCCACTTAACCTCCTCCATTTATTGAAAATTTACTCCTATTGTCAGAAGGTACAATTCCTATTGTACAGGTTAAACCAAGTACAATAGAAGATTAGAAGAATGCATTAATTAAAAGACAAGAATTTATGCATGATACAATGTGTTGAGAATAGTTTCTTTCTGTAATTGGCAGTGCATGAATGGATCCAAATCAAGTAGTTTTAAACTATCATGTAATTTCATGAATATGATTCCTATAGTAGATAATAAAATTGCCATTATTTGTAACTTTAATTTTATTTGCAACTTCAATTCTATCAATAAAATTGACATATTTCCCTAACACTATATCCTATGCTTAATCTTCTCTTCCAATCTTCCATCCTCAGCTATATTTGATCTCAGGTATTTAAACTTCCTAATACTTTTTCAATCTCTCAACTTCTAATGTTATACTTCCATGTTCCTCTCCTATTTGGATGAATTCAGTTTTACCCTACTTATCTTCATACCCCTTTCTTCCAGTGCCTTTCTCCATTTTTCCAAAGTCACTTCCAAATGATCTTTATTTTCATCACATAGTACCATGTCATCCACAAACAGCATATTCCATGGTGCATTTCTCTTTATATTGTTCATAATTACATCCATGACAATATCGAATAGAAAGGGACTCAATGTCGATCCCTGATGAAGTCCTACTTTAACATTAAAATCTTCTGTTAGTCCCATACTGCTTCTTACTTTAGTCATTGCCCCCGCATATATTTTCATTCTCAGAAACTTCTTTTTCCCTCATACACCTCCATATCTCCTGCATGGGTATTCTATCATATGCTTTTTTCCAAATCAATAAAGACCATATTAAGCTCCTTCCTTATTTCTCTATATCTTTCTATTAGTCTTCTTAATGCAAATATAGCATCAGTTGTACACCTGCCTGGCATAAAATCAAACTGATCATTTCCAATCTTTACTTCCTCTCTTAATCTTCTCTCTATAACCCTCTCTCAAGTATTCAATATATGTGGCATGAACTTTATTCCTCTATAATTTCCACACATTTGTATGTCATCCTTTCCCTTGTAAATCCATGCCGACAGACTCTCTCTCCATTCATCTGGTATCCTTTCCTGGATCCAAATCTTTTTCATTAAATCCCACAGCAGATTCACTCCCTGCTTAAGATAAATCTTCATTTGACACAATAAACAAATAACCTAATAAAGTATTAATATACAAGATGGAAAAAATACACCAAAATTTGCATTATGGCATACTCAAAAATCAGAAATTGCATGCCTGGTTTGAAAACACTAGATGTACAGTGGAATCCGTACAATGCGGGGGATGCATTCAGGGTTATAGGAAATCACATTATATGGGACATGCATTATCAGATGCATGTATGCAAATGTAAACTTGTCTCTGAGTTCCAGCATTGGTTGCAGCCAATGTTCCAAGCACTGATTGCATGCAGCCAATGTTCCAGCACTGATTGCATATTGCTAATGAGATGTATGTTAGTTTCAAATATTTTATTTTGTGCAGAGTGTTATTAACCTGTTTTAAAGAAGGTTTCTTTTAATAAAGGAAAAAGCAAAATAAAATACTGGTAACTAAATTTTAAAAAATATTATTTACAAGTAGACCCCATATAACAAAGCTCTGAAAGTGCAAATTCATATAATCTGATGGAAAAGTTATTAAAGTTGTCATGGAATTAAACATTGTTTGGTTTTTATTACAGTCAACAGATATTATAAGTAATGTTAAAACAATATATCCTACACATTATAGGGGACTGTTTATAGTGTTGTATGAGTACTAGTTGCAATTTTTCATTATATTATAGGAGAGCACATTATACAGGAGTTTATTGTATTTATCATCATTCAATTACCATCAGATAAACAAAAATCCCAAAATCTCAATGAAATAATAATCAATAAAAAGTAAGCCATAAAATAAAGAAAATATGGAAAAAGAACAAAAAATAAATCCATTCAATTGGATTATTCCTAGTACTTCTAAAAAAAAATATTTTTCAATATGGATAATGCAAAAATTATTTATTAAACAAATTTAGTCAGTTTAATATCTAAATATCTCAAAACTCGTTCTCATTAACACAATTCAAATCAATGTATTAAACAAAATCCCAAGATGATATGTGCAAAGATGATTCTAGCAGTTAAAACTCTGCTCTTTCTAAATGGTAGTAAAAATGTAAGATTCTAGGAAAGAAACATTATTTATTTTCTTTTAAGAATTTGATGTTAAATAATTTAGATTGTTAAGTGTTTTGTAATATAACTTTACTTATTGGATAGTTACAATTAATTAACTTTACTTAACCAAATAATATAAACAAGTCAATTTTCCAATAGGCCTGTGGTTGTAAATCAGCAAGAGTTATTCAATAATGAAGTGGGAAACAATAGTAAATCAAAATTTTGATTGGGGTTATAAACAGAAAAACCCCAGATGTCTTATAATTTTCTTATAATAACATTCAAACCCCAGATGTCAAATGCACTGCATTTACTTCTTGAACTTTTCACAAATGGATTATCAGAAGTGCCAGAAGATGGTAATAGCCAAATTGTACAGAATTTTATGATATTATAGACATTATAGGGGTTCAGAATAAATCCAAAAAAATTGGTACAAATTATATAGGGGCATTCAATCCAGTGATCTGGAGAGAACTTCTAAATTTCTATCAATCTTTGACCAAGATCCAATGATGGGATGAGAGAAGGGATTCAGACCCAATCCTTGGACCAAATAACATTGGATCCTAGAAATCCTTAAAAGGACCTATCAGAGATCCTACACCATGGGTGTATATTGTTTAGTTTGTGTTGTGTTTTGTGAGTGTTTGTGCTCATGTGTCAATAGGTGGTTTATGATGCACCATCACCTCATCATGATGTGAAGACTTAGGAATTCTTTCTCTCTCTGGCAGAATCCAGATGTGATTTCATTTCTAAAAAAAATCTCAATCAATTATCTTAAAATATTATTGTTAATTGATATAACTTTAGTTTGTCAGATCTTTCCTTTCCTAGACAAATAGAGAGTTGAAATCTATGATACTGATATCAATGGCATCCTAATCTTGAACATGATTTATTTTCCCATTATTTTTGTAAATATGGCTTGTATAGTTAATAGGATTTTATTCTTTTGATATTGTAATTAAAAATTCAATTAAAAAGAATACTCTTCTGGTTCTATTTTAATTTCCTCATGACACTTGCCCACTCAAACATAACTGTCAAAGTCAGTCATTTGGAAAGCTAGAGAAAGATGGCTTTTACAAAAAGAAAAATCAGTTATATCTTTTTGTAATATTTGACTCCAACTCCAAACATGTGATCTATGTTTGTACATAAAATATTCTCAAATTTATTGTATGCATATTGTTTTTTTTTATATATATATAGTGAAACCTCTGTAACTGCAATTTCACTTAACTTTGATTGATTGTGATCTGAAAAAATTATATAAAAATACATAATTATATAAATTTAAATTCATAATTTAAATTTGTTTCATCATATTATGTAGGCCATATTGTGTCATTGTCATGTCACAAAAAGAAGAATGAAGGGTGAATACAGAATAATAATTTAGAGAAAGAAAACATATTCACATAACTTTTATTATTTTAATTATTCTATGTTGTTATCAATTATTTTTGTTAATGTTTTATTGTATCTAATTTATAAATTAAACTTTATCATAGGTATGTACAGTATATAGTATTCAATATTCTCTGCAGTTTCAGATATTTGTAGAAAGATTTGAAATCTATCTTTGTGAATACATGGGTTCTGCTATACATATATATAAAAATAAAAAATTCCAAATTATTTTTGCTTCTTCTCATATGAAAATAAATCTTAACAATAGTCAAATTCAAGCAAAAGATTGATATTTATTATTTGCTAAAGATCTTTAAGCTTAAAGAAGCCATCTTCAGTAACATCCAGCAAAATGACTTACATTTTTTGCAAATAATAAATATCAATCTTTTGCTTGAATTTGACTATTGTTAAGATTTATATACATATACAGGGTGTTTTCTAGCACCCATACCACCCTTTTTTCTCGGAAACGCAATTAGATAGGAAGTAGGGGGAAAAATTTTGATTACCAAAGCATATCAATGAATCGAATGGACATGATAAAAATTTTGTGTGGCCATTGGAAGTAGGGGCACAAGGGGTCAACTATAAAATCTCCAATGAAAACCAATGCCGATTTGGCATAACTGGATAGAACTGTGAAAAACAAACAACTTTTGTTTTAAAAATTTTTTAATATCACTTACGGATTGTGAGATATCACAAAAAAAAAGATACTGCTGCATGTACCGCTGATTGGGCTATTCAAGCAGTAAGAAGAATAAAAATCAGCGCCGATGGGGCTATTCAAGCAATAAGAATAATAAAAATCAGACAGAGTGTATTTGTGTACATTGCCAAACATTATTGAAAGCAGCAAAGAGCAGTATTATGCAGATTTAAGGCGAATTCTGGTATTCTGTAGTAGCACTCGAACCACAGGTGTGATAAGTCTTTCATAGTTCAGCATGAGCCATACTCAAGAACAAGGGTTTCTGGATTTGTTTCAGCCCTTTATGAGCACCAGAACAAGGTTTCTGGACTTGTTTCCAGCCCTTTATGAGTGCCATGATGTACACAGATGCCCTCTGTCAGATTGTTCCTATTATTATTACTTGAATAGTCCAATCGGTGGTACATACGGCAGCATCTTTTTTTGTGATATCTCACAATCCGTAAGTGATATTAAAAAACTTTCAAAACAAAAGTTTTGTTTTTCACAGTTCTATCCAATTATGCCAAAATCGGCATTTGTTTCCATTGGAGATTTCATAGATGATCCCTTGTGCCCCTACTTCTGATGGGCCCACAAAATTTTTTATCATTTCCATTTGATTCTTCGGATATACTTTGGCCATCAAAATTTTTTCCCCTACTTCCTATCTCATCACGTTTCCGAGAAAAAAGGGTGGTACGGATGCTAGAAAACACCCTGTATATACACAGACATTAGCCAGAACACTATTTGCATTACCTGAGAATGTCTGGCACATAATAAAATTTATAAGTATAAACTCATCATGACTTGTGGTATTCTGGTTACAATGGCAGATCTAAATAAGGGCTAATAGAGTTTGAGTCCAGAGGACCTAAGGTACAAAACAAAGTATGTAATTGTTAAAGAAGTGATAGAACATAAAAGTTTAAAATAATACCAATTTAGGAATTTATTATTTAGAAGTAAAAAAGATCCCTTAAAAATTTCAAGTCATGGTTTCTAAAAGTCAATCCATTGCATATTCAATTCATTGGAAATGTGTTAAAGTTTCTCTAGTTTCTTAATTTTTAATATTATAAGTAAAATAAAAATATAATTAATAATATGTATCAATTCAATATATATTCAGATTTAAATATTTGATAAATATTTTGCTCTTTATCTTTTATAACAATCCACACATTTTTTCAAAAATTCATTGTTAATTATCCTTAATTTTGTGTTCATCCTTGTGACATCAAGATTACACAACAATTATTTTATTTTTTAGGGAACAAGAGACTATACTCCTCATCAAATGTCAATCAGAGAAACAGTAATTCAGAAAGTAGTTGATTGTTTCAAGAGACATGGAGCTGAGACTATAGATACTCCTGTTTTTGAATTAAAGGTAATGGTTCTTAAAATTTTTTGAGCAAATTTAAATGCATGAAAGTAATACATTTAAGCAAAATAATTATTTAAATTCAGTTTAATTGTTTAAATAAATAAATTTACATAATGCAAAGTTATTTTCAAAAAATATTACTGCTTTTAAGCTTGCTTATGAAATTGTTTATTAAACTTAATTTAATGCAACAATTATAGTAATCAAGTTTATTTTGGTGGGCATAAATTTAATGTTTGTTAATAATTATTATTTAATAGAACTATTTACATAATAAATAATTACTTTGTAAATTAATATATTAATTTTTCTATTAGAATACATTTAAAAAATAAGATGATATAGAAATTATGAAAACAAGATAATAATTTTCTAATTCTTTCTGCCTTGCTCAGAACATTGTAAAAAATAAAAGGATAATTAAATATAAAATACTTTAAGTATGTGATAGTTGTGGGATTTGGCAAATATTCAAATATTTTAGATAAAAAACACAAATCAAACTTTATTTTAAATATTAAAAAATATATATCTGGCAGTATACCATAATGAAGAAAAATAATAATAAAAGCAAGCAAAAATGTATTCAGACATATAACAATAATAGTTTTGTAAATTCTTAAGATCAAGAGTTATAAATGTTCATTATAATGATTATGCAGAAATGCAATATTTGCAATGACATACTGTATTTTGAAATCGATAGATGAGATAATGAAATATAGAACAATAAGCTTGTCTTAATATAGCATATTTAAAAAACATTTTAAAATCCAAAAATTTTTGTAAATTGATCTCTATTTTAACTTTTAAGAATTTTCACTTTACTTTTTTAATAATATCAAATGTTAATTCTACAAGATTTTTAAATATTTTTCTTTCTGTGGTTTCTCTCTCTTTCTAAACTTTGTTAGAAGTTCCATAGAATAGAATGAACTGCTATCTCTTTTGATTTTTTACATTTGAGTCTAGTTTTAAAATTCCCTGTTGGCCTGAATATAAGTCAAAAATTTTAAGAAAATCAATATTAAAAAATAAGACATCTTATATTTAATTTCTGAAATAAATGTGTGATTAAAAGATGAAGTTTTTTATAGAAATTTTAGCATATAATATTGTACTGACATGTGTTAATTCATGTTAATGTTTAATTTAACATTAATGTTTCTGCTTGATCAATCTTTCATAAATATAGAATAAGAATATCTTTTTAATTGTACACAGCTACTATCAAATAGCAAGTGGATTAAATCAGAAAAGTACGAACGGGGGACCACTGAATAAACTGTTATCAACAGTCGTAATACTGTGCGCATGTATAGCATAAAGCACGTATAGTGCGGTTAATTGGTTCCAAGAAGTGTCTGCTCTATGCATTGTTGCTCGAGATTTTTGCTATCATCGTTGCTCGAGATCACGTTGCTCGAGATTGATTTATAATGGATTTCAATTTAATTTGTTTATTAAAAAGATTTAGGATAATAAAAATGTTTAAAAATAAAAAAAAAGATTATTATTTAGTTAATAAAAATAAATAAATAAAATCATTTTAAACTGATATAAAAGTTTTAGAAAACATTAGGACTCATTCATTGAATTCTCACATGGTATTTTAGTAAATGAAGATCCATTCTCGTGACATTTTATAATTTCAAATTTCTTCTCTAATGTGATATAAAAGTTTTAGAAAACATTAGGACTCATTCATTGAATTCTCACATGCTATTTTAGTAAACGAAGAGCCATTCTCGTGACATTTTATAATTACAAATTTCTTCTCTAATCTCAACCATTTGCATTTTTTAGTTACTCCAATAGTGTCTTCTTTGTTTTGTCTCTTTTCACTCCTACTTAAATAATAAAAGAATATTAAATACTAATATTAACGTAAATAATAAAATGCCGTTTTGAAAAGAACACGTCTATGTGAGAGCCAATTGAAAAACTACTGCATAAACATGGATTTTGAGTGTCACCTGCGGCACTGGGGTAGCCGATCAGTTATACTTAAATAATAAAAGAATATTAAATACTAATACTAATATAAATAATAAAATGCTGTGGGAAAAGAATGTGTCTATATGAGAGCCAATTGAAAAACTACTGCATAAATGTGGATCTTGAGTGTCACCTGCAGCACTGGGGAGTTGCCAATGTTGATATTTGTAATAATCAATAATCAACCTCCTTGATGATGATAAAAACTGCATTAGACCAAAACCTGTGTTCAAAGTGCACTATGCAAGTTATTCCTGTACATCCTTCAGCATTCCAGTTAACCTCACCAGTAGTATGGGTGGCCCTTGATAGGCAGTGGAATGTTCTACTGCTTAGTAACTCTTGGATGGAAGTAGTGCAGTTACATAGAGATCTCTGTAATGGCACTGCTATTTACTAGTCTTTGGTTAGAAAGCAGCATAAAAACTGAAAAGAAAAACCAGAATATCTCCAAAAGTTGATACCTATGTTGTTTAGCAATTTGATAAAGTATTCTTTGCAAAAAACATTAACCATAATTCAACAGTTTCTAACAATGTAGTTCTAGAACAAGAAGAGATATAATTTAAAAATACATTTAAATAGAAAAAGCAAACTAAGTTAAAATGATTTATAGACTGGTGTTAAGCAGTTATGAACTTACAGAGAGTATTTTGATAAAGTATTCTTTGCAAAAACATTAACCATAATAATTCAGTATAAGTATTAATTAAGAGCAAATGATGAAATATGATGTTGCATGTTTCTTCAAAAAAACAAAACTTACGTATAAATTAAGTCTGTAACTCAAGGATTGTATACAGGTATTCCTCACTTAACGACTGAGTTCCATTCCCACAACTTGGTCATAGAACAAATTGGTTGGTAAGTGAGTAACTTGTTTGTATTTATTTAGAAAATATTGGAAACAAATTTCATCTTAAAAATTTATATCTTAATTTTCTTTATCAGATTTTTGGAACTATGAATGCAGTGAATTGATGCAATAGAATATTTATTTAGAAAATATTGGAAACAAATTTCATCTTAAAAATTTATATCTTAATTTTCTTCATCAGATTTTTGGAACTATGAATGCAGGAAATTGCATGCAATAGAAGTCACAAGCAACGCATATATGAAAAAACAAATTTTCTGTTAAAAAAACGTCATAAGCTCAGATATAAGTTCGAGCAGTTGCTAAACAGGTAGGTCGTTAAGTGAGGAATATCTATATATTAGTTTTTGATATGAATTAGACATATTTTCAATATTTAAATAAGCACATTGGATATAGTTTGCAATATTTTAAATTTCTTATAATTTGAATAATTATGGAATTTTATTAATTAAATAATGAAATAATTTGCAGTACATCCTGACAGTTTAGCATCATTTCAGTTCTGAAGTTGTTGAATTATTGGAGTTTTATTGTATTTTAATGAATTATATGTTAATATAGGAAGTTCCCAGTTTGCAAGTGTACTGTGTTTGAGTTTTTTCAAATATGATGTATTGAAAAATAAAAAATATGAACATTAATTAGAATAAATAAATGCTAAACATACATAAAAAGTCATTTAAAATCACATACATAGCTATACAATATAGTAAAACTCTGTTTGAAGCAGAAAGTCCATCATTTGCTGCAAAGTTCAAAAAAATCAAAATAGCGGACAGAAGCATAATTAGCATGTGCAATAGCCATCATTATTTCATTGGCAAATTATGTAAATAACTTTCATTCCTGAATTGTTTCTAAGGTATTATTCACTACATAAAAGCTCATCTGATCATTTGTCAATGAAAATGATGAAGAATAAAAAATTCCTTAATATTCATATTAACATAAATACTTTATTACTGTATTACTTTGAATTTAAGCCGTAGTATGTTATTATTATTATTATTATTATTATTATTATTATTATTATTATTATTATATGACAGTTTAAAGAACAGTCATGTTTGGAACAATAAAAATAAATGAAAGAATTTTTTGTATGAATTAACATTAGCACTTATAGCAGAAAATAATTTATTTAATGAGTAAACTAGAAGTACATATATTAAATATTTTCAACTTCTGAAGCCATTTTCAACATATATTCATTAAAATTTGAATACAAATATTTAAGTTTAGAACATTTTGTAAGATTTAAATAATAATAATTAAAATGTAACTCTGTATTTATATTTATTATTATTATTGTCAATAACAACAATAAATATAAATACAGTAAATTCTCTGAAATCCAATACCATTGGGGAGTGAGAAGTGCCAAATTTTAAAATATACCTGATTCTAAAAAGATCACATGATCACATGGCATTGGCAAAACATCAACATGAAAATTAGTTATTAGGTAAATGGGGAAAACTTCTAGAGTGATCTATCAATAATATATTTCATTATTTATCTGAATTTATGAAGAAACATTGTTAATTTCTTGTACTTTAAATGTTGTCAGATATTATAATCCCAAATAGATTGTTATTTTATTAATCATAAAGATTATGTAAAAGATGTTAGTATAATTTTTTAAAAGAGTTTGATTTACTTATCATTTAGATTGACAATTCTTAAACTATATTGCAGAAAATCAATAATGATTTTCCAAGTGTATCAGGGACCAGTATATAATTGCCAACTTGTCTCAAGAAACAAATTATATCTATGGGAATTATCTAAACCTCGTATAACGTGATATTGCTTGAAATGTATATAACCGAAGATGATGCAAATCTTTGGTTGGAATCTAGTCTGTAAACTATAGTGCTATGGCATATTAATATTATAAAGTCATACATAATGCTAAATAAATTTTTTATTTCCAGAAATGTTTTTGATAATATTGTGAGCTTACCTCAGCTGCTTACATCATCAAAATGAATAAAAGTAAAACTTCTACCATGACATCATATTTGCTACACACTTTTACATGCACAAAAGACATCCTACATTATTTTAGAAAAACAAAATAATCAAAAAAATTTACAATGATAAAAACAATAGTAATAATAATGACATTACTGAAAAATAGCCAAATGCATCTAGAAGTCTCTACATGAAAGGTGCCATCAAGAATTTGACCAACTTTATGTTGACAAAATGGCATCAAATGTTTGGCTAAGATATGATGAGCTGTTCCCAGAGACTGAGGGATTCGTGTTAGCAATCTAACATCAAATAATAAAAACATGTAATTATAGGAAACATCATATGTGAATCACATTTAAGTACAGATCTTGGTAAAAAATGTAGTAGTAGACATGAAATCATTCAACACATAATAGGTGCATATAAATCCATCACTCAAACAAACTACATACATAATCATGACTAAATTTCATCAATCATATATCAAATATTTGCTCATAAATATAAATTGATAAAGGAAAAAGTGCCTTATTATAAATATAAGACTGAAACTGTTTTAGAAAGGTAGTTATAAATTATATTGGGATAAAACTGTCATAATAGACGAAACAGTTCATTTCAATAGATCAGTTTATAACTCTTAATAAAATTAATAAAACTTTATTTTTGATTGACATGGCAATATCACACTCATATATAATTTGCAGGCTACTTATAGAGAAAACTTGGAAAATATGTCAATTTTATTGATAGAATTGAAGTTACAATTAAAAAATAATGCCAATTTTATTATCTGCTACAGGAATCATATTCATGAAATTACATGATAATTTAAAAGTACTTGATTTGGATCCACTCATACACTGCCAATTACAGAAAGAAACTATTCTCAACACATTGTATCATGCATAAATTCTTGTCTTTTAATTAATGCATTCTTCTAATCTTCTATTGTACTTGATTTAACCTGTATAATAGGAATTGTACATTCTAACAATAGGAGTAAATTTCAATAGCATTGACGATAATACAAATAAAAATAATAAACATGCTGAAGTTCTGAACTTTGTGAATTCGTATTATTGCTGATGGCATATCAGTAATTATATGATTGATTGGATAAAGAGAATATCTTATATGTACTTGTAACTAACTCAATTTCAGATCTAAATAAAAAATAGACTGCATATCGTCCATCTCGTGGCAAACTAGCAAAATTGTACTTATAACTAATTTTAGCAAAGTATTTCTCAATGATTGCATTTTATGTG